>CATIWQ010067935.1:0-12253 GCA_949673415.1 Euphorbia schlechtendalii | reverse complement strand
AAGTTTTGAAGAAGGTCTAAAGGCTAGAGGAACAAGTGCCTTGGCAAGCAAAGCTTGCACCAAAGGTAAAGGTTTAAAACCCATCGGTAGGAAGGTAAAAAATGTGGTTATTGAAAAGGGGAAACCCAAAGGATTATGTTTCATGTGCGGAAGACCCGGACACTGGAAACGTGATTACAAAGCTTTGATTTCTAAATAAGTGAAGAAGAAACCAAGTGAGGCATCTACTTCAGGTATGTTCATGATAAAGAGTATCTCTACAGTTCCTTATGAGTCTACTTGGGTATTAGATACTGGTTGTGGTACTCATATCTATACTTCTCTGTAGGGATTGCGGAATAGTAGGAGGCTTGCAAAGAGGGAAATGGACCTAAGAGTTGGAAATGGAGCATGGGTTGCTGCAACAACTGTAGGGACATATAGCCTTAGTTTACCTAGTGGCATTGTTTTAGTTTTGAGCAATTGCTATTATATTCCTGCAATCACTAAGAATATTAAATCTGTTATTCATTTAGCAATAAAAGAATTTGAAAATTTATGTTTTTAATAATAAATGTCAAATTCAGCATGATAATATTCTTTATGCTTGTGTAATATCTGTGGATGGCATATACGTTCTAGATACTAAAACTAAAATTCTAAATATGAACATTGTTAAGAAATCAAGATTAGACAATGAGAAATCCTCATACTTATGGCATTATCGTCTAGGCCACATAAATGAGACTTGCTTAACTAAGTTACAAAAATTTTGAGACTTAAGCCCAATGGAATGGGTTTCCTATGGAGCGAGCGAACCTTGTTTAAATGGGAAGATGACTAAGAAAAATTTCAAAGGAAAGGGTCAGCGTGCCACTAGTGCTTTGGAAATAATAAATTTTGATGTGTGTGGTCCAATGAGTGTTAAGACACATGAGGGTTTCGTCTACTTCATAACCTTTATTGACTATTATTCGTGATATGGTTATTTGTACCTTATGAGGTACGAGTTTGAAAGTTTTGATAGATTCAAAGAATTTAAAACAGAAGTAGAGAAACAACTTGGGAAAAGTATCAAGACCCTTCGATCTGATCAAGGAGGTGAATACTTAAGCCAAGAGTTTCAGGATTATCAAAGGGATAATGGTATTTTATCCTAGTGGACACCTCCTTAAACACCCCAACACAATAGATTGTTAAAAAGGAGAAATAAAACCTTACTCAATATGTTTCGGTCAATGATGAGCCAAGTAGAACTTAGTAGATCCTTTTGGGGTTATGCACTTGAGAGCTCAGTTTATATTCTAAATAGAGTGCACTCTAAATCAGTTGATCAAACTCCATACAAGTTATGGTATGGTAAGAAACTGGCTCTTTCTCACCTGAGAGTTTGGGGATGTCCTTCTTATGTAAAGAGGATAAGTTCAGATAAGCTGGGTGTTAAGTGTGATAGATGTCTGTTTGTAGGTTACCCTAAGGAGACTATAGTGTATACCTTTTATGATCCCAAGAAACAAAAAGTCCTTGTTCTAAAAAATGCTCAATTCCTCAAGCAGGAGATATATTTGCGAAAGCTAGTAGGAGAAATCTTGAGTTAGGCACTCAAGAAGATCAAATGAATAGTCAACTGATTATACCTAAACCTGTTACACAAGATAGTGTAAGCATGGAACTGCCTATTATAACACCGATATTGTATAGGTTAAGCTGGGTTCCAATAGCTCTTGAGTGATACGGGTTTCTCATCACTGATGATAAACATTTCTTCCTTATGGAAGACGATGAGCCTAGGACTTACAACGAGCCAACGGAAGGCTCAAAATCCGATAAATGGCTTTCAGCTATGAGATTGGAGATGGACTCCATGTACGAAAATCAAGTTTAGAGCTTGATGAATGCTCCAAGTGGGATTAGGCCCATAGGGTGCAAGTGGGTTTTCAAGAAGAAAACCGACATGGACGGTAACATAGTTACCTATAAAGCAAAGCTAGTTGCAAAAGAGTACAGTAAAAAAGAAGGCATCGACTATGATGAGACATTTTCACCGGTGGCCATGCTAAAGTCTATTAGGACACTCCTTACCATCGCTACTCATTACGATTATGAGATTTGGCAGATGGATGTAAAGACAGCATTCCTTAACGAGAATATGGACAGGGATGTGTATGTGGCACAACTCAAGGGTTTTATATCCAAAGATGGCTCTAAGGTATGAAAGTTGTAGATGTCCATTTATAGACTTAAGCAAGCATCGAGGAGTTGGAATATTAGGTTTGATGAGATAATCCAAGAAATCAATTTTGTGTCAAATGCTAATGAGCCCTGTGTATATAAGAAGGCTAGTGGGAGTGCAATAGTTTTCCTTGTGTTATATGTCGATGACACATTATTAATAGGAAACGATATTCCTTTTCTTCAGACAGTTAAGTCATGGTTGTCAAAGAAGTTCTCCATGAAAGACCTTGGAGAAGCAGCTTTTATACTTGGTATTAAGATTTACCGAGATAGATCCAAAAGGCTGCAAGGTTTTGCACAAAGTACATACATAGAAAAGGTTTTTGCTAGATTTAATCTTGAGCAGTCAAGAAAGGGTTATCTACCAATATCTCACGGGATTAACCTTTCTAAATTTGAATGTCCAAAAACACAAGAGAGACTGCGCATGAATGGAATACCCTATGCCTCAGCGATAAGGTCCATCATGTATGCTATGGTATGCACTCGACCTGATGTCTCACATGCATTGAGCGTCATGAGAAGATTTCAATTTAACCCAGATGAGAAACACTAGATGGCTATTAAAACTATCCTCAAGTACTTACGCAAATATGTTTTTAGTATATGGAGAAGGTGATCTCACTTTGAAGGGATACACTGACGCGAGTTTTCATTCTTACAGGGATGATTATAAATCTCAGTCAGGTAATGTGTTTATGTTAACAGAGGGGCAGTTGTTTGGAAGAGTTTCAAATAGGATACGACTGTCGATTCAACCATGGAATCTGAGTATTTAGCTACTTTAGAAGCAACTAAGCAAACCATATGGCTTAAGGGATTTATTGGTGATCTCGGTGTGGTGTCCAGCATTGTAAATACAATAGTTATCTATTGCTCAGGTAAAGAAACCACGGTCTCATCACAGAAACGAACATATGCTCAAATAGTACTATCTCATACAATAGATGGTAACTAGAATGGATATAAGCTTAGAACATGTCCCAACGGATCAGAATCTAGCAGATGGGCTAACTAAACCATTGACTCAAGTTATACATGACCAGCATGTTAACGAGTATGGTATAAGGCACATGGGCAATTGGCTGTAGTGCAAGTGGGAGATTGTTAGGCATGATGTATGCCCTAGAGGCAATTAGGGTGATATATGTTTATTAGTTATAATGTACAAATGGTTTCGAATTATTATTAATAATAATTAAGGCATCTTTGTTACTTATTAGTGCTTCTTGGTCATTAATGTATCTCACTAGTATCATATATGTATAATATTTAATATGTATATGTGCATTGATGAGATAAAGTCCATGATTGCTTCATAGAGTAAAAGTGCGTGGATATAGTGGGAGCTATATGGTGTGAGAACTGCACATACGTGTTACTATGAATAGTCTAAATATCCCTAGTAATAGTTTTATTGAGACTAGACATTAATGGAACGGACAGACTAGCATGTGTAGGCTTACTCTTTTGATTAGATCCAAGCAGCCGATCTCACGAGCTGAAAGTTGTACCTTGAGTTAACACATGAATGTATTCGGGTAATACATTGGAGACCGCTATAAGATAAACACTCGAAAATAACTATATCCATGTGTTGGTGTCATATCTTGTTGCAGTAGCAGTACAAGTATCCTCATACTTGAGAAACCGATTACCTTATGTAGGAGTTACTATACTTTGCATCATACTTATTAATACCTTAGCGATTAGGATGACACGGGTGATTATGGGTATAACGATGATCACATGTTGGTAAGCTTTGTAGTTATGATGGGATCCATCGCTCTTGATATAGTGATATAATGGGAGATGTACCTTAGGGCCCCTTATTGAAATTACATACTCATAAACCTTTGATCAGAGTATAAGATTGATAGAACGGGTCTCTAGTCAATCTTGATACATAAAGGCTGAGTGGTATTCTTTGTGAACAAGTCTAATTCCAGGATAGCTACGGCTATTACATGATCTAAAACTTCATCCGAGCTTAATAAACTGGATGGTACTTAACTTGATGGAAGCAGTGTATTGTATTAGTTACTACTGCAGAACCGGATCAAGTCATAAGCACGTGACGTTACAAGTATCGGGGGATCATACGCCTTTGCTAGAAAGCCCATTTGATTTTCTAGCGCTATTGGGTTCCATATCGGTCTAGAACACTGAGCCTAAAGGTTCCTGGATAGGAAGCCAAGTTTAGGTTAACCTCTAGTGGCTCTATACTTTGGGTTCCTATGAGGTCACACACTTTGGGTTTTTATTGGACTAAGTAAAGAACCTATACACTGGGTCTATGCCGAAAATATAAGTTGTCAAATCCGTTAGAAGAATTATTAATTGGTTGAACTAAATTAATAATTAAAAGGAATAAGGAGAAAATAGGGAAAATGGTTGCATGGAGCGAGCAAGGGATTTATCCCATTATAAGTGGGCCCCAAAAGAACACAGAATGTTTAGAGTGTGGCCTGCGCGGCTGCCCTGCAAGCCAATGGGCTCGCGGGCTACTACAGCACTGGGAAAGCCCATGCACGCTAGTGGGTTGCGGGCAGCAAGCCCACTTACCGCACAAGGCAAGCCCATTAGGGCTTGCCTTGTGAAGCAACCCGTTGGTTGGCCCGCGGGTCATTGTGACTTGTGCAGCCTACCCGATAAACATGGGATGGGTTTTACCCCATCCCATGTTGTTGTTGAAGAGGAGTCTAACACTCCCTCTTTTCCCTATAAATAGGCCTTGAGCCCCTCTCTTTATTTACACACATAACAACACATAAGAAATAGCTTTAAGCTAAGACTTTCTCTTTAGATTCGACTTTCTAATCTTCCTTTGTAGTGCGAGATTCTCCAAACAATAGAAAAAATTCTTATTGAAGGCTCTTTTCAAGTGAACCTTTGGGATTATTTTCAGGTTGATTGTTCCTTCTCCTCGAGGTTTTGGTCGGTGAAGATCCGTGTGGATCAATCGTAGAGGCTCCTTGTTTGGAAGCTTGTGCTAACAAAGTGTTACCGAATTACTCAAAGGGAACACTGCTACCAAAAGAGAGAATACACACATCAAATTGTAATGCTTCAATCTTTAGATGCTAGGTTTCTTTTTTATGTTTTATAAACCTAAAAGTATCTATGTAACGTATTAACTTAGATTATATCAATCATGGCATGCTTAGGAGATCTTTAGGTTAATTTTATATTTTGAAATTCCACCTTGCAATTATTGCATGTTCAATTACTGTCTTGATTACCCAGCAAGTTCATGCCCTTTCCATGAATTTAAAATAACTAACACAAAATTCCAAGTGTTGGTGATCAAAGTTTTGTGTTTTGCTCAAGAACACTCAAGAACATAAGAAGAAATGCTCTCCCATACTCTCTTGATCTTTTCTCTCTCTTTTCTTGATCTTTTCTCTCTTTTCCCTTTTTCTTTTGCTTCTGAAACTCAGCTCTAATTTAAAGAGCTCCATTCAATCCAAAGTCAACTTAGTTCTAGGCTAGACCATACTTTCACTTTTTCCTTTTTTTTCTTTATACTCTTGATCCCATGTGAAGATGGATGTAAAAGGTCTTAGGTTAGGTGTGGGGAATGGTTTTACAATGATCATGTCCGAGCATGTGGGAAAAAGTCACATTTTTGTTGAAAATTGTAGAAAATGCAATTTTAGTTCTACTGAAAAGTCGATGTCGATAACGACATTAGCCATGTCGGTAACAACATTGCAATGTCATTAACGACATTAGCCATGTCGTTAACTATATGGCTTCTTTGGCTTGGGATTTTTATGATGAAATTGCCTAAGAAAGGTTTAAGGCTCAAAGAAACAAAGCAAGCTTCCTCAAGATGAATTCAAGACCCTGTAAAACGTGAAAAAACTAGTAAGGGAAAAATAGTTACAACTTCATCATCGAACTCGCGAGTTGGGAGTAAAATCCCATGGTCATAGGCTGCCCCTCATGGGATCACTACTGATATGAGATTAGAATGGTCCCACGATTAAAAGAGTAGAAGGGTTTAGAGATTATACCTGACCAGACACGGTTGGCACTACTTGGGATAGAAACTTCATGATGATTGGAAGTTTTTATCCTGGTGAGGCGTTGTCAGGGATTGGTCTCTCCATGCCCCTTGCGAATTTCCCATTCGGCAATGATTACCCCTTGAAGGTTGACCTTTAGCTTGTTACTACCATTGGAACCATTGGGGAAAAACGTTAACCGTGCACCTCCATTTTTTTGGTTGAGAGTCCCATGTGCAGACTGTAGAAAGTCCATTGATGAAGTGGATCGTAGAAAGTCCGTTAACCGTAAAAAGTTGGGAAAAGGTATGAATTGTAGAAAATTCATTGGCTTTAAAAAGTTTGGAAAGAGTGGGAATTGTAAAAAGTTCACTAACTGTAAAAAGTCATAAAAGATGCGAATTGTAGAAAGTTCATTGACTGTAAAAAGTCTGAAAGAGAATGCGAACTATAGAAAGTTCATTGATTGTAAAAAGTCTGAAAGAGGATGCGACATGTAGAAAGTCTGTTGACTGTAAAAAGTTAAAAAAAGGTGCGGACAGTAGAAAGTGCGTCGACTATAAAATGTCGAAAAAAGGTGCGGAGTGTATGAAGTCCGTTGACTCTAAAAAGTAAAAAAAAGGTGCGGATTGTAAAAAGTTAAAAAAGGTGCGGACTGAAGAAAGTCCCTTAAGTGTAAAAAGTTGGAAAAAGGTGTAGACTATAGAAAATTCATCGACTGTTAAAAGTCAGAAAAAGGTACAGACTGTAGAAAGTCCATCGACTGTAAAAAGTCAGAAAAAGGTACGGACTGTAGACAGTCTGTTAGTTGTAAAAATTTGAAAAAAGGTGTGGATTGCAGAATGTCCATTGACTGTAAAAAGTTGAAAAAGGTGCGGACTGTAGAAAGTCTAAAAATTTTATAAACTGTAGAAAGTCTGCGGTGAATGCCCCTTGTGAGTTGACTGTTGGTTGGCTGTAACCCTCGATACTACTAGGGAAAGGATGAAAGCCATGTACCTCATACCTTTAATGATACATCGACTGTAATAAGTCTTTATCGAAATCCGTTGTAGGATGGTTGACCACTTTGGTCTAAATTGTATGCCCCTTATGAGTTGATTGTTGGTTGACTATGACCCCTCAGAACTGTTGGGGATATGATGAAAGTCGTGTCCTCCATGCCTTTGATGATACGTTGACTGTAATAAATCTTCGTCGAAATCCACTGT
This sequence comes from Euphorbia schlechtendalii, assembly GCA_949673415.1. NCBI lineage: Eukaryota > Viridiplantae > Streptophyta > Magnoliopsida > Malpighiales > Euphorbiaceae > Euphorbia > Euphorbia schlechtendalii. Next base: position 4,818 of record CATIWQ010067935.1, on the reverse strand, counting down.
GGGATGGTTGACTACTTCAGTCTGAATTTTATGCCCCTTGTGAGTTGACTGTTGGTTGACTGTGACCCTCAGAATTGCTGGGGAAAGAATGGAAGTCGTGTGCTCCATGCCTTTAATGATACGTCACCTGTAATAAGTCTTCATCAAAATTTGTTGTGGGATGGTTGACCACTTCCGTCTAAATTGTATGCCCCTTGTGAGTTGACCGTTTGTTGACTATGACCCTCGGAACTACTGGGGAAAGGATGAAAGCTGTATACTCCATGCCTTTGATGATATGTTGACTGATGTTGGTCTGAAATAGATGCCCCTTGTGAGTTGAAGGGGTACCTGCAAGAATGAGGAAATTTATGAGTAAATGCTTGTGACATATGTTTTAATTCCTTGATTGAGATTGTTAAAAGAAAAAAAATTTTCCCCTTCAATCAAGAATTAAAACATGAGGTTTCTGAGAAATTATTCTTCAGGCTCGTGATAAACATGGAATTTTGAGTTTGAGATTTTCGAGGATGTCCCAATGGCCATTCCATTGTTTTGGGAGGCTTTTGTGATGTTGTAATGCTACTTGAATAAGGCTAAGTAGGATTGAATTTTACAAAAGTTGAAATGACTTAAGTTGGGCCATTGTCATTCTAAATTTTGATGATGTGCTGCTCTGACATCTTCTTGACACTTGTAGTATCCTCATGTGGGGGTAGAGTGTTTTTCTTGTCGGAATGACATTGCCTCGATTTAACATCACCTTGACCTGTAAGTGACATGATGCATATGCATGTATGAATGACTTTATTCATAAACAACATTTATCACATGATGTATGTTTATCTATTTAAGGCATCGTTGGCTTTGGAGCATTGGGCTTGGTCGAAAGTAGAAGCTTTATTGCATGAGGAGCCTTTCGGAGGTTTCCGAGTTGATACCCTCCTATGCTGGTGCATGAGTGCCCCTAGGATTTATCTCGTTGGGCATTCTATGGTTGCCTTACTATCGATGATCGAGTTTTGTAGACATGTCTTCTTTAGAGTGACGATGGACATGGGTCTGAGTTGAAGTTCAATTTTGTGGATGAATCAGAGTCGAGTTTAAAGCCTGAATTTAGTTTAAAAAGGATTTGGATGAGTCATTGAATTTTTGACACTCGTTTCCTTCTTTAGTATAGCGTCAGTGATGTTAATGTTGATCCCGAACCATGTTGGATATGCTCACTTTGAAGGTGATAATGAGAGTTTGGAAGCTCTTTGCTTGACGTATTTTAAGTAACTTCTTGTTGTGACAATCCTCTGTGTGAGGGAAATCAGAATATATTCATCCTAAGTTCTGGAGGAGATCAATGACGCCCTGTGCCATTCCGAGGAGGAGATGATGAATTTGATATTTCTTTGGTTCTAATTTCTGCATAGACTGCCCTTACGGGTTTTCAATCTATCAAACCTTTTCTTAATTTTTACCTCGACCGCCCTTCCAGGTTTTCAATCCAGCAGACTCATCTTTTTTTTCTTTTCTTTTCTCTCTATTCTTATTTTTTATTTTTATTAAACCATGATGTGATGGGATGCTTACTTGCGATATTCTATTGTTGGCATGAAATCAATCAAGATAAACATATGCATAAAGATTCAGCAAGGATGATAATTCATTGATAAACTTAACAGGGGAACGAATGTTTCAAATGATTTGACTCCCGCCATCAATTAGCCCTTTTAAGTTTTCTAATCAATGTGCTTGATTTTCTCTCGATGTCCTAAGTTTTGTTTGAGCTGCCTATTTCAGGTTTTTAACTCAGCAAACTATTCTTTTTGTGTTTTGAAAAGTGGCCCTGATTTTTGCTCAACTAGCAGAGTGCTAATTGATAGGCTAATTACTTTTTTCTATACTGCTTTTTACATGATTTATTTCTTTTGATTAGACGTGATAGCGTTTGAGCCTATCTTGGGGGGATTCATATCCATAACTTTAATAGCTTCTTCATTCAACATTTTCTGATTAATTTGTTAGCTGCTCCTGCCACTCTATTGGCTTGAAGTATACACGGTGATAAATGATGATGTTCGATATTCACCTTTTTAGTTGTTCTCCGTATTGAAAATCCTTCATAGCCAAATTTAGAATGAATAATTTTTCAAGGATGGAAGGCTTCAAAACTTATACTAGACATAGCTTTATTCCATCGAACGTAAACAAACATTTTCTATTGGCATTCCTTTAATAGTGTGATGATCGGCCCATAAATGGTGATGAGTAGCGCGATGAAGTTGTTGACACATTAAAATGCTTGATTCTTTCTTTATGTCTTCACCACTGGCGTTATGTTGGCCAACCTTATCAGATGTCTAACTACTTTGGGGAACTTAGCTTCAATTTGCTTTGTTACCTCTTTCAGCCCATTTTTATCTCAATCGTGTCATCTTTTATTTGACTGACTTAATGGTCAATGGAGATTTTGTTTTGGCGATCTTTCTGTCAACCTTTGGCATGTCTTCATAGGACTAAGAAAATGCTATCATGTGTTATCTAAGTACCTATGTTAACTCTCATTTTCATCAAGAGTCAAATCTTTTGAAATTATTATAGGGAATTCATTTATACCCAAATTAATTTCATGCGATGATGTATCATGCATGCTAAAAAAATTATGCTCATGTTCACGAGAATGTGTGATGTCATTCGAAAGGATATCAAGCAAGTATGCAAAGTTCGACGCATTCGAAGATTCAAAAACCTCATCGACAGAGTTTATTATAATAAAAGAGTTTAAAATACTAACTATTACATTAGTAGCATCCTCATCCTCCACATGCGGAGGGTCTTCTTTCCCAATTGTCAGCTTTTCGTGTTAGTACCCATTGGCTTGCTAAATTTAGTATAAAAAAGCACAAGACAAATAAGCCATGGACAATATCATTACCGACATTGCCAGTGTCGGTACCGACATCGCAATGTCGGCACCGACATCATCTTTACAGACAGATCAAAAATTCAATTTCTTCATCATTTGGTCAAAAAGACCCAACTTTAACCCATAATTCCGGGTTTTCTCCACCCAACACCTTGTCAACATGATGCCATCCAACATCATGCATGATTAAAGGAAGAAAAAGAGGGAAAAGACAATAATAAGTGGGTGAGCCAACTTGGACTTTTTGGATAGAAGGGAGCCCCATAAGGGGACTGAATTTGCAGCAAAGAGAGGGGGACTGGAATAGGGAGGAAAGAAGGATGAAACTTTCATGCAAATGAGAGTAAGGAGAGTTCAAAGTGTTCTTCATGCGTTCTTGAGAGTTCTTGAACAAAACAGCAACTTTCACCACCCAACACTTGAGATTTCAGGTTAGCTAGCTTGAATCCTTGAGGTTTAGACTTTAACATAGAGTCTACAACATCTTTATCACACACTTGAAGGTTACTACACCTTTTGAAATATCTACTTTGGCTAGGAATAGATCCTTTCCAAAGATTTTCTGTAAATCACCAACATAACAAAAAAAAATGAAACAAGGAGAGCTTCCCAGAGGACTTCATGGACCTTGAAGAACGTGGATTCATGACTACGGGGTGAGTCTTTGAGTTCCTAGAGTTTGTGCTTACTTTTATATGCTTTTCTTTTTGAAGTTTCATTTTGTTTTCGATTTTTTTCGTTTTTGTGCACTAATCTGTTTTCCGCAATTTATAGTATGATTTCAAATATTTTTTAATATTTTGTTTACATATAAATATTCTACACATCTTGAGCTTTCCGGAATGATAAAGATCATTCAAATTCGGTTAAGTATAGCGAAAGTTATGATCGTTTGAAGTTTTAGATTTTTCTGTTGCAGTTTCTGCTATTTTCTATGTTTTCTGCAGGTCTTGAGACGTAACATCGGTACCGATGTTACGAACATCGGTACAGACATTACCAAATTTTTCCAACATCGGTATCGATGTTACCTTTGGCAGAAATCAGTTTCCCTTCGCTTTGCTCTGTTTCGAATCGTTTAGGCCCGGAATGACCATTTGAGACCTTCTAACTTTGGAAACGCATCATTGGGGGTAAAAAACCTCCAAATTGTAATTATTTAGGATTTATACATGATTTATAAATGTATTAATATGTTGATTAAAGTTTGGAGTCGCAACAGAAGCGCTTCAGGCCATTCATATCGATATCGCCTTTCACAGGGAAATCGGTAACGATATGGATGACATCGTTACTATTGTTAACCCAAATTTTTGTTATGTTATGCATGTTCGGCCTAGATTTAAGTTTCTAAATGTCATTTTAGGTCACCCCCATGAAGGGAATAAAATGTATTCCCGAATAACAGTCCCCACCACTTTACCATGCCGTCATTTTCACTAATAAAATTTACCAACATATGTGTAAATAAAAATGAGCCATTTTTATTTAAATTAACAACTTTAAACCATCGATGTTTTAATTTGGCCACACGGCCTTATCAAAATCAAATCAAACATATGTGCCATATCTCATGCTAACCTTTGTGGATGCAGGTTAGATGTATGCCTAGGATTTATTTTCCTTCAGGTATTGCAAATATTTTTACTGGAATTGTAATTAATAAATTAGGTTGGCGATTGCATCCCCCGAGGTTTTGTAATTCGTAATCTTTACTTTTACGCATTTACTTTCTGCATTTGCTTAATGCTTGATGTATGAATTTATTACTTTCCGCATTTGCGTTAAATCATATATCCAAACTCGAAAACAGCCTAAGTGCGAATATGCACAATTAAGAAAATACAATTTTCTGTAGATGTAATTTAATGTGATCCAAGAAGAAATAAGCAACTTATCCTGAACCCGAATCTCTGTGTCTT
>CATIWQ010067915.1:0-10639 GCA_949673415.1 Euphorbia schlechtendalii | reverse complement strand
ACATAGACATATCATAAACTTCGAAATAAAAAGTATAAGTAGAAAGCAAAGCAAAGTTGTAAGGTATGCAAGTGAAAGCTAAAGTTGATCAAACCGTATCCACTCTTTAATGGGAGTCATCAATTCCCGCAATTCTTGCGTCTGCTTTGAATTCGATCTCGGCCCATACAGAACCTCTGCTAGGATGCTATTCTTTGGGAATATCAAATAAACGAATATTGAAGAATGAAAACTTTTATTGATAAGTGATTTGTAATTACATTTATATAACAATCGCTCGAATATGTAGAGAAATCTAGTGATCGAAATAATGATTCGAATCACTTGTACATTTTCTCGCTAACGCTCATGAACGTAGCGAAAACTAGACATTTTTACTCTCTATCTATGCACACATTATGCACTATATTTCCACCCTTTTATCTTGCACTCCAATGCCACCCAATGCATGAAAATTATTGAGGATTTGGAGCCCTGTTTATAGAGTTTAAAGGGTTGCGTTTATCCAAACAAAGAGTCACATCCATTGGTGAAAGATTGCATTTCTTCAATGTGATTAGTTGAGAGGCTTTGATTCAATCCACAATGGATTGGCACCTTTTCATGATTGGTTGACTCCTGATAAGTGTCTTTTCGTTGGTAGTTGATGGCAGTTGATGGCAGTTGATCATACTTATCTAGCGGTTGGTAGTTAAGAAGATAATACCAGAAAACCATCCATATCATGACCGTGATATGTGATTCACGACCGTGAATCTTTGTTTGGTAGATTTCTATTTCTGAAGTGAATAGGTCACGACCGCGAGTTATTGTCCCGATCGTGAATTGAGTTTTCTTCAAAAATCTCCTTGTAACTTCAACGATCTTCGACAGCTTCGATTCTAAGCCAAATCTTCAAGTTTCACGCATATTTTTACACCTTTTTCACTCTTCTTTTATAGAATTCCATTTTTGATCATTTTACTCCCAAGATTCACCTAGTATCTGCATTTGCATAAAAAACAACGACACACCACGTGAAATCTTTTATATGAAGTATGAAAATGACTTAAACTATAGTGTTTATTGTATAAAATTTATATGATAATAAGTGTAATTATACACTTATTAGGCGCAGTGTGAGGTGGAAGCCGTCTATGCCACCTCCAAAGGCAGTGTCAAGAGGCTGAAGGACGTCCAGCAGAAGGGATATGCGCTTGCTGAGATGGAGGAAGCCGCAAAGGAAGGTGTGGGAGGTCGGCAAGAAGTAGGCGGCCGGGCTGTCCCACGCCCTCAAGGACTTGGAGTATTCCGAGATCAAGCAGAAGGAGCTGATAGCCATCATGCGGGGGCTAGAAGAGAAGCATAACTTAGCGTTGGTTAAAATTCAGTCCTCCGCTGAAGCTGAGGAGAAGAGGTTGAAAGCACTGGTGGAAGAGGCTAGGGCTGATGCGGTGAGGGAGAAGGAGGAAAAGGTCGAGGTGGCGTTGGCCTTGGAGAGTTCAGAGAAGGTCCTAGGCTACTTGAAGATGGATGTCAAAGGGAAAACTAAGGTGCTTCGAGGCCTTCAGCAAAGATTTGAGCTCCATAGAGCTAAATACAAGTTGAAGGTTAAGCAAACTCGGAAAGATTGACAGGAGGATCACCTCAGCTACAGCACTGCCTTCCTCCACGCGATGCCTTTGAAGTTCCCTAGTGGAAACATTGATGATCTTACCCAGATAGCACCGCCCGATGAGCCCCTCGGCCAATGGGTGGAAGATGAGCGCATCTTTAGTCCTCCAGTGCTAGAGCCTTCCTACTCCAATGTGTCCTCTATGGCCACGGAGGAAGAGGAGGTCTATTCTTGAGTCTTCACCTCTTGCCGCTCCCTTCTCCTAGCTGTAATCTTGTTTTTAATTTATAGTTGCTAGTTAGAGTTTTATTTTCCTTCTTAAACAATTGACAATTTATCAGCTATCAGGTATGGCTTGTGGGCCTGTAAAAATATATTTTTATAGCTATGCATATATTTTGTTAATTCTTGTGTGATCATTATTTCTTGCTGAACTTCTTTTGGACTTGTGTGTATCCTATGCATTGCATCAATTGAACGTGTTGGGGGGATCGCTAGGGATTGTGCCCTAAGGGCCTTTAAAGTACTACCCTTTCGAGGTAGAAGAATGCTGAGGGAATATCTAGGGATCTAGCCTTGCAGGCTTTTAAGTTGGTTTAATTTCAAAGCATAAGAGCGCCGAGGGAATATCTAAGGATCGCGTCTGCGGGCCGTTCAGTGCTAAAAGGATCTCTAGGGATCTAACCCTGCGGCCTTTTAAGTTACTTTAATTTCAAAGCATAAGAGCCCCGAGGGGATCTCTAGGGATCGTGCCTGCGGGCCGTTCAACATTGAGGGGATTTATAGGGATCTGACCCTACGGGTTGAAGGGGTTGTGATCATATACACATTCTTTATAAAAGAAGTTTGTTTGAACATTGTATTGCCATTTCCTTGAACGATTACAAAATAAATAAAAAATACACAAGGTATTGCAATTACTATCCCCTTGGATATAATTTTCGGAGAGATGCTGCATTCCATGTACGAGGCAGGATCTTTCCCCTAGAGGTAGATAATTTGTAGGCGCTGCTACCTATTCGCTTTACCACTTTGAACTGGCCCTCCCATTTTATTCCGAGCTTCCCTCACCCTTCTCTCGCTTGTGAGTCCTTTGTGTTACGAAGGACCAGCTCACCCTCTTGGAATGAGCGAGGCTTGATCTTTTTATTACGTAGGAGGGAAATGAGTCATTTGTACTCCATTATGTGGACGAGGGCTTGCTCTCACCGTTCCTCTAGGTAATCCAAGTTTTGCTGCAGTAAGTCATCGTTAGAGGCCCCTTCAATGTAATTTTCCACTCTCGCGCTAGGTGCGCCGATGTCAACTAGGACTACTGCCTCTGTCCCATATGTAAGGAGGAATGGTGTTTCACTTGTTGCGGTACGTGGGGTTGTTTTGTAAGACCAAAGGACATTATTGAGTTCCTCTAGCTAAGCTGAACCGTGCTCATGGACCCTTATCTTAATCCCTTCCAAGATGGTCCTATTGGTGACTTCAATCATCCCATTCGTCTGGGGGTGGGAAATGATGGAGAAGTGTAGTCTTATCTTAAGCCATTAGCAAAAACATTTGAATGTGTGGCAATTGAACTAGGCCTCATTATCTGTAATGATTGTGTGTGGGATGCCGAATCATGACATTATGTTCTTGCTAAAAAAGGAGGTGACTTGCTTCGGCGTAATGGTTGATAGTGGTTCAGCCTCCACCCACTTGGTAAAATGATCCACTGCTACGATGACCCAACATTTTTGCTGTTTTGCTCTTGGCAATAGTCTCACCAAATCCATGCCCCATAGGGCGAAGGGCTAAGCGACCTGCATTACTACCCACGGCTCGGTTGGCGCTGAGGATGTCTTTGCATAGGCTTGGTAGGACTTGCAGGATTGTACCAAGTTCTTAGCATCCAGCTCCATCAATGGTTAATAGATGCCTTGTATCTTGGCTCTCCTCACCATTGCATCCTTCTTTTCATGAGTTCCGCAGAGGCCTTTGTGAGCTTCGTGTAGTATGTAATCGGTGTTGACGCACCCCACGCATTTCAGCCAAGGGTGGCTAATGGACTTTCTGTAAAACTGCCCATCGATAATCGCGTAGCCAAAGGATTTACGTACTATCTTCTAGGCTTCACATTCCTCTTTCGGGAGCTCATTGTGCTCCAAGTATTTGAGAATGGGGTTGAACCACTCATTCTCCTCCTCCACTTGCATGAACTTCATCGGTTATATACTGGGCACGCCAATTCTCAATGGAACTCATGGAAGCAAGATCTCTAGCTCTTCCCTTGAGGCTCCTTTCATCAACTTGTCCGCCTCTATGTTCAGCTCCCTAAGGATTTGATCGATTGTCATTTCAGTCCCTTCGGCGCATATTTCCTTTATGAGGGAGGTGATTTTAGCGAGGTACTGTCTCATAGCTTTGTTCTAGTCCTTGTATTCGCCTCCAAACTACTTAACCACCAGGCTTGAGTCGTTGAATATGCGGATGTTATCAGGCTTAAGGGCTTCGATAATCTCCAATTTAAAGATCAGCGCCTCATATTCTGCGGCATTATTGGAGGCGCTAAAATAGAGTCTCACTATCCCCTTTAGCCCTTGAATGAAAATGCCGATTCCTACCACTGCGCTATTAGAACTGCCATCTATGAACATGTGCCATGCCATTTCTGGCAGCTCTTTCGGTGGTGGAGCTTCTTATACGAAGTCCGCTAGTACTTGGGCTTTCATTGCGGCCCTTGGTCCAAAGAGGATATCAAATTCCATGAGTTTGAGAGTCCATTCGACAAGATGACCTGAGGATTTGGGTTGCTGAAGTGCTTTCTTGAGTGTTATATCAGTTTTTACTATAATTGTGTAGGCTTGAAAAAAGTGACGCCATTTCTGGGAGGACACTACCAGCGTGAATGCCATTTTCTCCATTTGACCGTACCTAAGTTCGGCCCTTTTTAGAGAGCGGCTGCCATAGTAAACCGGGAACTGATCGGTTCCCTCTTCCGTAACGAGCACCATTCCTAATGCCTCTTATGAAGTGCTCAAGTAGAGGTAGAGCGGCGTGTGGGTGATGGGATGGCTCAGCAACGACAGAGAGATCAAGAAGGCCCTGATTTTAGCGCAAATCATGGCGCAATCTTCTTTCCATGTGAATTTTTTCACCTTTAGAGGCTTGTAAAAGGGGATGCATCAGCGTGTCGCACATGAAATAAAACGGCCCAAGGTATTGAGTTTACCGTTGAGGCGCTGGATGTCTTTGACGCTTTGGGGTTCTTTATGCTGAAGTACCGCCTTTATCTTGTTAGGGTTAGCCTCTATCCCCCTCTGTGAAACTAGGTATCCCAAGAATTTTCCCCCTGCTATGCCAAAGGCGCACTTCTCTGGGTTGAGTTTCAGCCTGTACTTTTCTAAGAGGGCGAGGAATTTTGCTATGTTCGAGGCGTGCTCCCCTTCAGCTTTACTTTTAATGATCATATCATCAACGTATAGCTCCACCTCCTTCCCTATCATGTCACTGAAGATGTCATTCACCATCCGCTGATATGTGGCCCTGGCATTTTTGAGACCGAAGGGCATGACGTTGTAGCAGTATATTCCCTCGTGCGTGATGAATGATGTTTTCCCCTTATCCTCTTCGGCCATGGGTATCTGGTTGTACCCCGATGCTGCGTCCAACATAGAATAAATTGCATAGGCTGCTGTGACATCTACCAGCATGTCGATGCTAGGGAGAGGGTAGTTATCTTTCGGCATGCTTTGTTCAGATTTGTGAAATCCACACACATGCAGAATTTGCCATTCACCTTCTTAACCAATACCACATTGGCGATCCAATCGGGATACCGAACTGCTTTGATGTGGCCCGATTTAAGCAGGTGAGAGACCTCTTCCTATATGGCTTTTTGTCTCTCTGGTGCGTGGTTTCTTCACTTTTGCTTAACAGGCCTGGCCTGGGGTAATACATTCAGCCTGTGCTTGGTAACTTCAAGGTTGATGCCTGTTAAGTCGGCTGGGTGCTATGCAAACGCATGGACCTTCTCAAGCAATACTATCAGGATTTCTCCCTTCATTTTTTCCTTCAGCCCCTCAGACATGTGCAGATTTTTGCCTTCCTTTAAAGTCGCAACCACCATCACATCTGCTGGTTCGGTCGCCCGATCATGATCGGGCTCTTCATCTATAGTTAGGGGTTCGACCTTTAGGGATATCAGGTACGTTTCCTGAGCGGCCTGTTGATTCCCATGGGCTGTGGTTACCCCTTGGTGGGTGGGTACTTGGAGAGTTAAGTACCGAAGGTTAATGACGCCTTCGGAGCCAATAATAAGCGGACGCCCTTGGATTATGTTGTATGTCAGAGGGATATCAACAATTAAGAATTCTGCCCTTGTTTTCCACCGGGGGCTATTTTCTCCAAATGATATGGACAGGTTTGCCAAACCACAAAAGCGCATAGTGTGACCTCCCAGCCCTATCAATGGTGCTTGATGAATGGCGAGATGGTTGGGGGTTCCCCCCGATTGCATCATAAACCCTTCTAGTCATGACGTTGACTAAGCTGCTTGTATCCACTAAGGTGCGCCAAACTTGGAACCCTTCCACCATCATTTCGATCACCAATACGTCATTGTGTAGCGAGGGCTTTTTCTCCTGTGAGAAAGTGTAACATGTTTAGCCTCCTCTATCCGTATTATCATAGTTGAACGCATTATCTCTCTTCCTTTTCTTTTGAGTAACTCCTCCGGCAATCACGTGTATTACCCCTCGAGGGGCAGGCTCTTCGGTACCGCGGCGGGGTGCTTGATAGCCCCGTTCAACATTGCGTGGCTCATCTTGGCGCGGGGGTCTTCTCCCCTTGGCCCGCTATCTGTCCCTCGGCTAGTTTTGGAGGAAGCGATTTAGTTGTCCTTCTACATTCTTCTTGTTTAGTTCGCTGGCCAGCTCTTGGCAGTCCTTTGTATCGTAGCCCTCACTTTTATGGAATTCATAGTAGGTCATTGGCTTCCCTTTGTACCTCATCTTAGGAGGATATTTGATATCTCCCCCGTTCTTCTCAATCCACATCAGAACTTCCTTTCTCTTAGCTTTGAAAGGGGTAAACCCTTCTATTTCACGCTGAGGGGACTCCAAATGAAATGTTTATCGGTGATCTGGCTCCTGCTTCCCAAAATTGCACCGTTTCGCTGGTTCCTCCCTTGCAGTGTTCTCAATTTGTTTAGTGTTTCTTTTGTGGTTCCCATCGCACCCATTTTCTTACCTTTTGCATCAGCATTGCCAAGGTGGTAGGTCTCTCGATGGAAATGTCCTTTGCCAAGTCAGCGCTGTGGCAGTTTCTTGCAAGTGCCTCCGAGGCTATATTAATGTTATAGTCCCTAATTTCGAAGGCCACCTTTTGGAATCTTTCCACGAAGTCGGTGAGAGGCTCATCTGCTCTCTGGCGAACCATCTGTAAGTCTTGAACAGTTCAGCTAGGAGGGATGGATGTGATAAATTACAGGGCGAAGCTCTTTTCCATCATGTCAAAGCCTGTTATAGACCCAGGTTTGAGGCTCTCGAACTAGTGAGTCACGGGCATGATCAGTGTAGTGAGGAATAACTTGCACAATATGGCGTCAGTGGCGTCGACCGCCTCCATGCTTTGGCGAAAGTAACGGACGTGCGTTGTTGGGTCCCCCACCCTTGAGTACTCACGTAAGCGAGGCTGTTGAATCCCCTTGAGAACCTCTCGGCATGAATGCGAGCGTAGTATGGCCTCCATTCCTCTTTCTGCCAAGAGCGCGTCAACTTTTCTGGTAATCACTGCATCGAGGTCGTCTTTGTTTGGCTGGGGCTGGGTGTGTGCCTTTCACCTTGATCCGGCTGAGCTCCCTTCGCTATCTAGAGAGGGCAAACTGGTTCTGTATGCCAAGCTTCTATCCCCGCGCTGAAGTGATTCTTCCTCAGACTCTTTTGCTGCTTATCTAGAGGCTTCCATTTTTATCTTTCCTTTAGCCGTAGCGGCTCTTTCCTCTTCTAGTGTCCGCGGGGATGATAGGTGTAGCGCGAATGGCCTTGACCTGGCACCGATAGAGATCCTTGCGAAGGATGCCGAGTTTCTGACCTTGCTATATGCCTTTCTTGACATAGGCTCCGGAGTAACTCTTGCTCTTCCTTTAGTGAGTGCAAGATTTTGTTCATCATGTTTTGCATAAAAGCCATGGCTGCATTTTGTTGCTCGCTTTGCCTGATAAGCATGGCCACCACATCTTTCTCTATGGCTTTTCTTCTCCTTCTTTCTTCAAACGTCTCCTGGCCCGTAGAAGTGGGTGCCTCCGTTTGTTGCGGGGGGATTTGAGCGACCGTAGTCGAAGTGCCGGGGCTTTGTCCCCGGGCTCCTATGTGTCTAAGAATAGAATGGTCTCGGGGGTTAAAGGGGTTTTGTTGGTTTGTTTGGGAGAGTAGTCATGTTTTTGGTCATTTTCCACGCTCACCTCACCAATTTGGTATCCGTCGGGTGAAGTCCACAGCCTTCAGCGTCCTTGGATCTTGCAAAACAAGTCTCCGGTCTGAAGTGTTTCCGGTGAAGACCCTTCGATGCTAAAGTTAGCAAGTTAGGAGAGGTGATATATGTGTATTCTCAAAATAGCAGTTACCTCAAAAGTGGAAGATTGCCTTGTTATTTATAGGAAGTGCTGTAATGATGACGGGCGGGACCCGCCTATGGACCGTGCACAAGTGGCAAGCCACTTGGGGTCTTTTCCGCCGCCGGAGCATTAAATGTTTCTCCTCTGCTAGTCAGGTTTGCATTTAATGCGACAATGCAGAGATAAGGAGTGCGCTAGATCGGCAAGGGTGACGTTGAAGGTGCTTCAGCGCAGGCACGGGGGGTGTTGCTGAAGGGCTAACCCGGCATTGGGGTTTCGGCAGTAGTCGAGACCAAAGCGCTGAGGGGTATTCGGCTTGAACACACTTCAGCGGTGTCATCGCGTTACTTGGTCTTCAATACGCTCTTGTGATGAAGCATAGTTTGCTTGAGCCTTTCTTTCTGGGCCAAGGTGTGCTACTTGGGCTTAAATGGGCCTTGTTATTAGAAGATGATGCACATTAGGTAGCAGCACAGAGTTTTGGGAAATTATAATAGGGATCAGGCTTTGAGGATCTTTCTCAAGCATGAATGGCATGTGTTCCATATAACTACTTTATGCTATTATTTTCTATTATTTTAATAGTTCATGGAACACATGTCATTCATACTTGAGAAACGTTCTCAGAACTCGTTCCTGTTATAATTTCCCCAGAGTTTTGGTTATGCCTATTCCAAAAGCGCTAAATTGTTGCAATCGATGTAGATGATGAAAATAAATGATGAGTTTACATAATATCATTTTTTTTTATGAATATTAATTGAACAACTAGTAATGTTAATATATAGTGACATTATGGGTTCACAATTTGATCGAAGTACTACACTTAATAGGAAGTTAAACTAAATTTTTGTAAATACAATAAATAATAAATTTATTTAAAAATGTTGACCCTGTTATTCAGCTGGTGCAATTATTTAGTTCGATTATCCAAATCAGTCGTACATTATATTTAATTAAGGGTCAAGGTTAGTTAAGGGTTGTATTTCCGTGTTGCTATTATAAAAGGTGTGTTTTTTGATACAAAACCTGTAAAAAATTAAGAAAATTGAATTGAATTCACTTAACAGAATTCAATTGAATTGATTTCTCAAATATATTCATTTATTTGGAAACTTCATTTATTAAAGAATTCGATTGATGGTTTACTAATATTATTAACATTTTTCAAAATAATTTTATAATTATTTCAACAAAAAAACATATGAGAAGGTAAAATGGTGAAAATAATATTCAAATACATAATTTAAATGAATTCCTTTTTGCAAGATTTCTATTCCTTGCATTCACAAGAATTCAAATTTTGCATAATTTGAATTCTATCAATACAGAGTGAATTCAATTGAATTGAATTCTTTCTAAATGAACTTTTCCAAACACATCCAAAAAATTTCATTTTCAAGATTTCTTATGATAATGGGTTTTGAACTTAGAAATCAACAGCAAACAGACTCTAATTAATTAACATTAAAATTATCTATGATCAAAATATGTTATTTTATTGAAAATTTGTGGATGAAATTTTCCATGCAAAAGCGGACTAAACAACCCTAAATTTGTAATAATAAACTAGTTTAACTAATTATAATTGAACCGGTTCAACTAGCAGACCAATCTAATTATAGCAAACATTGGTTATAAATTACATATGGGACAATATGCAAAGTTAAACCAATCGTTTGAACCGACTTATCACAAATAGGGTTTATGAATATACTGAAACTGAATTAAAATTTAATTTACTGAAATTGAACTGGATATGCTAAAATTTAATTAAAGAGTAATTGTTTATATTAATAATAACAATAATTCTTAAAATATAAGTATAATAATAACAATAATCCAAAATATTTTAAATATATTGTACTATTTACAATAGTAATATATTAATAACAATAGTAAGTGTATTATAAAAAAAATACTATATTACAATAAAATTTATTAATAATCATTAAATATAGTAATGATTAAAAGTATTATTACAAGTTATCTTAATTACTGTTATATTCATATTAACCATATATTCTAAAATAATATTATATTACAATAAGATTTATAATTAATCATTAATTATACTAATCGTTAAAGTTATTATTACAAACTACCATATTATTATTATATTTGTAACCTTGGTTTTATTATTTTTATTATTATTATTATTATTATTATTATATATAATAACAATATTTTATTATTCTTTTAACTATTTTTTATATTAAACATATTATTTTAATTTCTTTATTCGTTAAAAGAAAAGTTATTTTATAAAAATAATTGTTAATATTTTAAAATATCATTAACTACCATTTATTATTTAAAAATATTAATATTAATTAACAATATTGAACCTTAAATAAAACTGATTGAATTGATATGAACTACTGAATTAACTATTTAATAAATTGAAAATAACATAATCTTCTTAACATTGCCTATCCATTACACGTGCAAGATTA
>CATIWQ010067909.1:0-13511 GCA_949673415.1 Euphorbia schlechtendalii | reverse complement strand
GTTCCAGTTTCTGATTCAAGAATGTCTGTTCCTATTGTTCTTGTAATTTCTGAACGTTTAGGTTTTCCTCCAGCATTTTCGGAGTTCTCTGCATGCATTTGTGGCCGCCAACAAAAAGAATTGGAAGAATTTCATATGGATGAACAGTCTAAGTATACGACTTTTCAGATCATAGGAATCAACTGCATCTGCTGCTTCCTGTCACCAAGCCAGGATTCCCTGGTTATATGCATTGGAGTTAATTTTAAGAGTAATTTCAAGGTTAACGATATCATGTATAATCACTGGATCTGTGATATAACGCTGTTTAGTGAGCCAACATTTTTGGAATGGTAACTTGCTAAACATGGCTATGTGAGAACGACCCGTACTAAGCATAGTATTGATGTTGTCTAGGTTTTCATAATTGTCTTATTTCATTTGCACTAGACTTAGAAAAGTTATTTCATGTGTAGCTCTGCAGCGAATCTTTGAACATCTGAGAGTCTAGAACCGAATTTGTTAGATAATCTAGAGAGTTAAAACATCTTCGTTAAACTTGCATGATTTCTCTACTATACTTGTTTGTAGTGAAAAATCTCTATGTTTAGAGTATCTAATCTTCCACATCTATATTTACTCAACTTTTTGTTCTAACCCTCCTACCCAAAAATAACAAACTTATTTTATTTCTTTATTTTAACTTCCCTATCATATCTTTGTATCATGTTCCTTCCCTGTGGGGTCGATATCTTTTAAAACTACATCACAACTGTATACTTGCAGTTATCATCATTTTTCTATGTGGTAAGAGGTATTGATAACACCTACATTTTTTTTGTGAATAAGTTTTTAGCGCTATTACTAGGTATAATTCTTTCAGAACGAGTTTAGTCAAAAACTCACGAACAAGTTTTTAGAACATTTAATAGCCATCAGTTCACAAGATTTTGGAACCATAATTGATTAAACTTATCAGTAGAAAAGTGGTGAACAGATCGCAAGAATGACCGTACTTCCTTTCTATCTTTGGCGCAGGCATTTCCCTGATGGCTCGGCTTTTATCGGGATCCATTTCTATACCCCTTTAGCTCACTATGTGCCCTAGTAGCTTTCTTGAGGTGACCCCAAATACGCACTTCTTTGGGTTCAAGCGCAAGTTATATTTTTCGATCCGATTAAGAAACCGGTCGAGGACTACAGGGTGTTCTTCGTGAGTGTTCGATTTGACCAACATATCGTCCACATATACTTCAACCTCTTTGTGGATGAAGTCATGCAGCAGGGCTGTTGTAGCCCTTTGATAAGTAACCCCTGCGTTTTTCAATCCGAAGGGCATCACCTTGTAACAGTAAACACCCCACTCGGTAATGAATGCAGTCTTGATTTTA
Source organism: Euphorbia schlechtendalii (assembly GCA_949673415.1). Taxonomy (NCBI): domain Eukaryota; kingdom Viridiplantae; phylum Streptophyta; class Magnoliopsida; order Malpighiales; family Euphorbiaceae; genus Euphorbia; species Euphorbia schlechtendalii. The sequence continues at coordinate 12,141 of CATIWQ010067909.1, read as the reverse complement.
TCTTCGATTGCCATGAGGATTTGATTGTATCCCGGGAAGCCATCCATAAACGAATACATGGTAGCCCTAACAGCACTGTCAACCAAAACATCAATGTGAGGCAAAGGGAAGTCATCTTTTGGCGAGGCTTTATTCAGATCTCAGAAGTCAACACATACCCGAACTTTCCCATCCTTCTTCGCCACTGGTACGATGTTAGTGAGCCAAGTAGGATATTCCACCACTTCTAAGAACTTGGCTTCTATCTACTAGGCTATTTCCACTTTCACCTTCTCGGCCCATTCTGGTCTCAATCTCCGCAGCTTTTGCTTGACTAGCTTGATTTGTGGATCGGTGGGAATTCTATGCTCTGTGATAGATCTATCAACCCCATGCATGTCTTCATAGGACCATGCGAATGCTACCACGTATTTTCTAAGTACATTTTTAATCTCACACTCTTCTTCAGGAGTTAGATCACTCGAAATCATCACCATTTTGGGTGATTCATCCTTACCTAAATTGATTTCATACAATGCAGCATCATTTATGCTAAAAACATTATGTGGATGATCATGAAAATTCATGTTTCCATCTGGCGAGACATCACACAAGTAAGCAAAGTTCTTATTCATTGAATGAAAAGCCTTGTAAGCAGAGTTGTTAACATAAAAAACATTTGCAATATTAAAAATTGCATCACTAGCATCACTCTCCTCCACAGGCGGAAGGTCTTGATTCATTTCCGCAGTTGGCTCTTCAACGATGGACTCAGCAGGTATTGTCTTCTTCTCCATGGTTGCGGCTCTGGTGATGGCTTCCGCGGTTGCTGGTAGCTGATCTTTGGCCTTACCTCCCTTCTTCATCAAGACTGAAAGGGCCTTGGTGAGGGCTTCAATGGCATCCTGGACCTCATCCCCCATGGGTTCAGATTCGAGTTCATCTTCGATGAACATCTTAGACTTTCCCTTGCTCTTAGCAGCGACGACCCTTGCTTCTGGAGCTACAGGCTGTACTCCTTCAAAATGAGCAATTTCCCCCGAGCCATCTATAGACTCAACTACAGGAGCTATCATACACTCCTTGGTGAAATCATACACATCGCCAAAGATCTCCAATCCTGGGATAACTTCTCCCTCACTTATCACGAATTCAACATCCCCCAAGTATTGCCTCTCACCTTCGATGGTGCACACACTAACCATGTTACAGAAGAGTGGTCGTTTGTGCTTCTAGATCTTATGTTTGGGGGCGAATCCCAATCTAGCCCTAGGGGTCAATAGGAGAGGGTCTATAGCCTTGACTATCCCTTGATGATACTTTCCGAGTCGTTTACCCGGAATAAACCCCTGCCTTTTCATCATTCATTTTAGTCCTGCTGAGAAGTGGCGGTAGCCTATAGGGATTGCCTTCCTTTTCCCTTCTCCTTGTAGGTTGACCATAGCTACTCGCAGACCCTGCTCTGCGAAGGTCGCTGCTACCACTACAGACTCTTCGTCTGCCTCTATGGTAACTAGTTCTCCTCCGTAAACCAGCTTGATTTTCTGATGGAGTGTGGAGGGCACTGCTCCGATAGCATGAATCCAGGGTCTTCCCAGTAGCAAGGAGTACGAGACAGGTATGTCGAGGATAGTGAATTTCACTTCAGATTCTACCCCATTAACCACCATGATTGTAGTAAATGAACCTACCACCCCCCGTTTCGAGTCGTCATAAGCTCGGATAACCGTATCAGACTTCTCCAACATAGCTTCATTCAAGCCCAAGTGTGGCAGCACCCTTAATGGGTAAAGATTCAGTGCCGACCCATCATCCACCATCACACATGGGATAGACCTGTCGAAGATATTGACCCTGATAAAGAGGGCCTTAATATGATTCTGTCACTCCGGCGGTAGATTCGACTAGTCAAATGTAATGGTGGGGTATTTTCTCAAAGGGATACCTTTTCCAATGGCAGAGCACATTTCTATCACCGAAGTAGTCAGTGTGGCTTCCATATCCATTAGTTTCCGTACCAATCCTCGGCGATGTACCTCAAAAAAGCACAGAAATTGCCAAATGATGTACTTTGACTGTGTGCTTTTGAGCTGGTTGACCAAGGGGTCCACTTCCAGCTCATCCTCATCAACTACCGGGGGTAGAGGTGGTTCTGAGCTGTCCCTGGCAATCTCTTCAGTCGATGAATTACCGAGCTGGATAGGATTATTCTGGAAGATTCGACCGCTGCGGGTTACTCTCAACACCCCATCCTCTATCACCCTTGTGTCCGCAGTCGTTTGCCACGGATACTGCGGCTACTCTTTCCTTCTCTTTGTACTCTTCAACTGGTAAGATTCTAGGTTGATTGGACCCTTACCATACATGATTTCTTCGCCCTCCATCTGACAAGCGTCTTCCCCTATTCCCTTTCTCCGGGACTTCAAAACATACCCATCCAAATCAATGGGCATCTTTACAACTTCAGGCTCTTCCTCTCTTTCCTTTTCCACAACGGGTTCAAATAGGTCGTAATCATCTATTACGTCTTCAATTGTCATTGGGGTTTGTTACCACGGAATTCACCCTAAGAGTATATCGGGTGAGCATACCCAAGACCTGGACTTCATTGATCCCGGTGCCTATGACCATTACAAATTCATCAGACACATCCTACATGCATCTCAAAACCTGCTCTTCTTCCAGCCCTGAATTAATCATGTTCGCTGCTCCGTCAAACTGTCGGAGCGGGTTAGACTTCGTGCTAGGCTTTAGCTTTGTACCATCTGTTGGCAGGGGGTGACAGGGTGACTATGAACATTTTTTCTAGCATTTTGTCGTTGACTCGTCGCGCTCTCATCACAGTCTGGTAGTTGGTTAGATGGGCCTGGGAATCGCCTGCCCCATCAAATTTTGCTATCTCTTGTATAGTAAAATTCTCGAGGAGCCAATCATCACTTGGTGTAGTCGGAGGTACCGGATAGGTGGCGACCTGATAGCCCGGGTGCTACGCCATGTGGGTAGCCAAAAACTGATGCCACAGTTCCTCCATGCTGGGTTGGGGAGCTGAGAAACCGGTCTCTGGCTTAGCTGAACTGTTGAACTGATCGTATGGAGCCTGAGGATATACTGGACACCTGGTAGGAATTCCATGATTTGGTTGAGGAGGGAATGGACTTTGGTATTGCGCCATAGGGTTGACATTGGTACCGTAGTTATAAGGCTGAGCTGGGAAAGATCTCGGTGGAGGATAAGCTATTGGCATACTTGGGATGAACCTAGATGATGGTGCTCTTGGCCCTGCCATGGCCGCGAGTTGTTGAGACCCCTGATGGTAACTTGGTTGTGTGGTCTGAGTTGGCGGTTCTGTGATCAACTGATCCACCATTCCTATCCTCTGGTTGTCACTGCTTATTGTCTGGTCAACTCAGGAGCTATTCTGTCCAAATTGGAAACGAGACTGTGTCTGGGGGGAATGTGGGCCCCATTTAGCTGACTTCGAATTGTGTGCTAGGAGATAGGAGAGTGTGAGAAATCGAGCCAGGCCTTCTAACTGCATGGTGGGTAGCAGTTGGATCCTGGGAGACACTGATAGGTTCCTGATCTGGCATTCTACCCTCCGGTTGTCTAGGGCGAGAATGGAACTGGATAGCTTGAACGAACTGGTCACTATGAAGAAATGCGTTAAGTGCGTTGGCTATCTCCTGGCCTATCGTAGACTAGGAGGTAACAGGCCCACCCTGGTCTGGTTGACTAGTTCCCCCTGTTTCATTCTGTGGGACTGCCATTCTGCCGATTTCTCCTAAGCTATTCACTGATCTTTGTCTCGAGCTGAACCCTGAACCAGAATCTGAACTTGAGTCCTAGCTGGAATCTGTGTGTGGAAGACCCTCTACAAATGATCTCGTTTAGTGAACCACGGTGGGAGAGATCCGAATGAGCCGATGACTTGACCGCTTCCAAGTTTTCGCTGAAGCAAGGATAACTTCAACCATCAGAAGTGAAATGCATGACCAATCGACTATGAGACTAGTGCATGTAATGCTTATGAAATGGCTGCAACATAAAGGTCAGTATACCATGATGCATAAAGATAATTGTGGTCGAAGGTAAGTGTGGTTTGTCAATCCTTTTGAGACAAACTCAGGTAAGACGTGAAACAAGACTCAACACGTGTGGTGAATGCTTAAGGTGATTCGTGTTTTGCCAATCCTTTTGAAACAAAATGGCAAAGTTTACCTATTACTCAAGTAGCAATAAGTATTCCTAAGTCTCGGAGGGGTTGAATATGTTTGCCAATCCTTTTGAAACAAACAAAGAGAAAAAAGGATAAATGGTCGCGTATCATCCATGTGACAATACACTTTTGAAGTTTGAGAGTTCATCGCCCTGGATTTACTCTCGGTGAGTCCAACAATGCGTTGTGCCCTATAAAGTACTAAGTAAAGTGGCACCGTTTCATCGCATCTCTAATTCTAGGTTCGAGTTAGGGTAGAGCGATGTGTCATACCCTATGGGTGACCCTAATCTTAGGTGACGCTGTCTCATCGCGTCTCTTATTCTAGGTTCGAGTTCAGGTAGAACAATGGGTCATACCCTATGGGTGACCCTAATCTTAGGTGAGATTGTCTCATTGCGTCTCTAATTTTAGGTTCGAGTTTGGGTAGAACAATGTGTTATACCCTAGGCTTAGAATTCTTTGAATCTAAGCGGATAGAGGTCCGAGTGTTCAGTAAGCACTATCTTGACCATGAGTGATCCTAACCCTAGGTGACGCTGTCTCACCGCATCTCTAATTCTAGGTAAAGGGTATTAGGCTAATGACATGTGTGTGCATAACTTTTGTCTGCATAATAAATCGTGGGTTAGCATGATGCTTTTCGTGAAATAAACATGGTGATGTGATGAACATATAGCACATAGCACACAACGTATCTCTTCCAACCTTATGTTTCCCGCATGTAATGGGCAAGCTCCTAATATCTAGGTTTGGATCATCTTAATACCGTGAAGTATTAAGGAGCGAACCTACACGAAAAGATGCATTTGTTTTGGTAAAACCTAGGGAAAGTGTCTACTATTTCCTTATATGAGTTCGGTCAGGGTTGTTGATGTAGAAGGTTCTTATTGCACTGTGATACACTTCCCCCCTTTTCAAGAGAGTCCATGCGGTATTGCAACAAGTGATCCACTTGCTAGGTTCCTTCGATCACCAGGGGGTCACGAAGTATACTTTCGCAAGCTTCTCGGTCAAAATTGGGCAACCTAACCTTAATGGCTAATCCGTCTAATCCATATGCTCTACTCGATATTTTAAACTTGTTTTTAAGTTTATAAAAAGATTTCCCCAGCGGAGTCACCACTGTGAGCGGACGACGTTCGACCCGCGCAGACGCCACGAGGCACCGGCCCCGTGAGATGGGGCGTGGGGTTTTCGAAAGCGAATTTTGCCAAAAATATTTGTGGAAAAGTGACTTGGAAAAGAGATTCCCATGAAGAAAAATTGAGTTACGTTTTAAAATAAATGGGTTCTAAGTACAAAAGACTCGAGATCAGGATCTCTAGTCTGTGTTACAGAGTCGCCACCCGGATCAGCTCTTCCGGGAAATTTCGGTACAACCTTAGATCCGTATGCCTAATCCGTAAAAGTAGAGATTCGGATCCGGGATGAGTTATCTATTTCGTCGTCATTTGAGTTAAATTACACTATGAATGAGAAACCACGTTTATAATGTTCGAACTAAACTAGATATTTTCGGTTTATATTTATTGCACATGCATAAAACGGTAAGTAAATTACGGAGAGTAAACACATAGGAAATTAAATGCGCTTATTCTACGGGGTATTAATTACAACACCAGGCTAGGGGTTTTACAAATCGCCTAAGTACATCGAAAATTAAGGGAATAAATACATCAATTTCCTATTATACAACCAATCTAACAAATACATAATTTTTATTAAAATGAATGCGATACCCGAAGGAAAATAAATCCTAAACTACCTGCATCCACAAAGGTTAGCACAAAAATACGGCACGTCACAAATAATTGCAAATATGTTCGTTTTGATTTTTCACGAGACCCGAGCGGTCTAATTTAAAACATCGGAGAGTTTGAAATTTGTTTTCCATAAAAAGGGTTCATTTTATACACATAAGTTGATTTAACCAATTTTTAGTGAAAATACCACATGCGAATATTTGTCGGGTCTGTTATCCAGGAATTTCGATTCCCTTCGTGGGGGTTTCCTAACATACTTCATAATAATTGAAAATAATACAAATCTAGGTCCGAAAGCATAAATCGTGATATTATTTAGAGATATTCCTAAAAATAAATATGTTTTAAGCCGGTAAATTAATTTTTAAATAAGACACGGGTTTGTAAAATTTCCTTATATACGTTCCGTATTTCTGAAAACTCAGATCTCAGATCTGAACGGTCGCCATTAACCCTCTTGAACATGAATCGAAATCTGGAAATTTTCCAAACTCACTGCATGTATTCTGCCTGTAAATTGATGTCGTTAATGACATCATGATATCGTTAACGACATCATGATATCGTTAACGATATCAGGATATCGTTAACGACATTGACGATGTCGTTAACGATATCATCAATATTGTTAACGATATCGACATGCAGAATTCTATTTTTACCAATTTCCATATTTTCATACTTTTAACACATCAAACATATATATATGATCAAAACAAGTGTAGCACGACTCTAGGAACTCAGAGGCTTACCCCGTGGTTATGAATCCACCTTGTTTGGTCCACGAAAATTCCCGGGAACTCCTCATTTCTTTGGTTCGATTTTTGTGGTTTTGATGAAAGTAGAGATTAAAGACCTCCTTAATGAAGAAAGACAGTGCCTCCTAGATGGGATGAATGAAATAAGAAAAGGAAGAACAAGAGATACTCCTTCCTTTGATTAAGATTATAAAAAATATCAACTTTAGGCTTTGTTTTGTTTGGGTTTGTGTTTGGGATTTTTAGTGGATATGTTTGCTGAGTTCTTGCTGTCAAGAAGCTCTCCCTTTTTTTCTCTGAAAAGAAAACATTTCTCCTCCTTCAAAATGAATCAAAACCTTTCTTTTTGATGGACTCCCTTCAATCTAAAGTCATCCTCCTACACCCACCTATTTTTTCTTTTCTTCATTATTTCTCCCCTCTTTGTCAGTTGGTAGCATCTTGTCTTCTTACTTAGTAAAAAAAGTCTGAATCCTAGGTGAGAAATGGTTGTTTTTGACAAAATAACACGGAATCAACTTTTTGGTCTGCCTGCCAGGTAGATATTATCAATGATATTAAGCAATATCGTGAACGATATCGTAATATTGTTGATGATATTGGCAATATCGTTGACGATATGGGCTTTAGGGAACGGGATTTTCTTCTTTATTTGGGCTTTTCAAAGAGAAGTAGGTCTAAAGAGGTCCAAAGAAACAATGCTGATGATTCCTGGGCGATTTCAAGACCTTGCAAAGATGCAAATAGCTAACGAGGAAAAAAAATTACAGCTTCATCATCGAACTCGCGAGTCGGGGTAAAAATCCTATGCTCACAACAATGCCAAACTAGGGCAACACTGTCCCAATAAACAAGAACCTCCACATGAGGAACCTAAGAAGGATGATGGCCCAACTCAAGCCATTTCAACTTTCGTCAAATTCAAGCCGAAAGCAGCATTACAATATCACAAAGCCTCCCAAAACAACGGAGTGGCCATCGGGACATCCCAAAAAATCTCAAACTTGAATTTCAACGTGTATCATGGGCTTGAAGAAAAATCTCTTAGAACCCTCATGTTTTAATTCTTGATTGAAGGGGAAAAAATTTTTGCTTTCAACAATCTCAATCAAGGAATTAAAACATATGTCACAAGTACCTACTAATAAAATGCCTCATTTTTGCAGGTCCCCCTTCAACTCACAAGGGGTATATAATTCAGACCGCAACGGTCAACCATCCCATAGTGGATTTCAACAAAGACTTACTACAGTCAATATATCATCAAAGGCATGGAGTACGCGGCTTTCTGTTCGCCACTTTTCTACTGATAAGTTTAATCAATAATGGTTCGAAAATCTTGTGAGTTGTTGGCTATCAACAATGCCACAAACTTGTTCCCAAATAAATGTAGGTGTTGTCAATACCACTTATCACATAGAAAAATGATGATAACTGCAATTATACAGTTGCGATGTAGTTTTAAAAGATATCAAACCCACGGGGAAAGAACCAGGCTTAAAGATATGTAAGGGAAAGATAAAAATAAAGAAATAAAAATATAATTCATATTTTTGGGTGGGAAGATTAGAATAAAAAGTTGAGTAAATATAGATGTAGAAGATTAGATACTCTAAATATAGAGATTTTCACTACGAACAAGTATAGCAGAAAAAACATGCAAGTTTAAAAAAGATGCTATGACTCACTAGACTAATCTAACAAACTCGGTTCAAAACACTAAGATTTTCAATGATTCGCCATAGAGCAACACATGAAATGAATTTTCTAAGTCTAACGCAAATGAAATAAGACAATTATGAAAACCTGGACAACATCAATACTATGCTTAGTACGGGTCGCACTCACATAGCCACATTTAGCAAGTTACCATTCCAAAAATGTTGGCTCACTAAACAGCGTTATATCACAGATCCGGTGATTATACACGATATTGTTAACCCCAAAACTACTCTTAAAATTAACTCCAACGCATATAGGAAGAGTCCTTTTTGTATTTATTCTTTCCAGTAAGGCGATTCCGTGTTGGTAGTGGATCCCAACCAAGAAGCATTTTGTAGTAACAATCTTAAGGGAAGCCCAAATTCTACTCCAACTTCTTCCTTGATAGTTTATACTTCTTTCCTTGATGTCGATACTCCAAACAATTCATCTTAGAATTCATCCATACTAACGAAATCAACATTTCCTTGTAGTTATCTTCACTGTTCCCAATATTCATAGAGGAATAGAGAACGAAGTTTAGGATTCCATGGTAATACATTACCCTCTCATAGATTCCAAATTGAATGAAACTATACTTATGAATGATATAAGACTAGTGAAATCTACATCCCTGATGGTTTCGAAATGATCACCTTCCTCTCAGGAGTGAATAGGAAAAGGTGCTTCATACCATTTTTGCAGGTCTGAAGGATGAATAAGAACAGATTTGTTTGAGTGAACCATTTTGATGAAAAAGAGTTAATTGATTTCAAGGTTTAGAATAGAAATTTTTAATTGTAAGAAAAGGAATTTCGGATATCTGAAGTGAAGAGTTATGAGAATCACACCCTATATGTAGAATTTGAGAGAAACCGTTGAAAAACTGCTCAAACTGTTGCAGTTTTCGCTCACCTCACGATTGTGATCCTAGGTCACGATCGTGAGTCTACTAAAAGTAAGAAATAGAATGTTTTAATCAGGAATTGACGAGCACGATAGACAGTCGCGAACGCGAATAGGAAAATAAAAGAAAATTTTCTATTTATCAAGAATTAAGATGAAATATTATGACGTATCACCTCCAAGATGATTATTTCATAATCTTTTCATATCTAGAATAAGATTATAAAATTGTATGATCAGGAAATGAAATAAATGGATATAATTAATCTCTAGAATGCACTTGCCTTCCCAGGACAATTTGATCTTTAGAACGCTGTTGCCTTCCCCAGCAACGGTGCCAAAAACTTGTTCATCACTTTTCTACAGACAAGTTTAATAATTTGTTCGCAAGATTTGGCTATATATTAATGGTTCCAAAAACTTGTTCACGTAAAGTATAGGTGTTGTCAGTACCTCTTATCAAATAGAAAAATGATTATAACTGCAAGTATACAGTTGCGATATAGTTTTAAAAGATATCAAACCCACAAGGAAGGAACCAAGTCTAAAGATCAATAAGGAAGATAGAATAAAGAAAATAAAATAGATTTGATATTTTGGACAAGAGGGTTAGAATGAAGAATGAGTAAATATAGATATGAAAGGTTAGAGAATCTAAATATATAGATTTTTCCTACGAAATAAGAATAGCAGAGAAAACATGTGAGTTCAACAAAGATCTTACAATTTACTAAACTAATCTAATAGACTCGGTTCAAAATTTCTAGTTGTTCAATTATTCGCTATAGAGAAACACATGAAATAAATTTTCTAAACCTAGTGCAACGAATTAAGACAATTATATAAACCTGGACAACGTCAATAATATGCTTAGTACGGGTCTCTCTCACATAGCCACATTTAGGAAGTTACCATTCCAAAAATGTTGGCTCACTAAACAGTGTTATATCATAGATCCAGTGATTATACACGATATTGTCAACCCCGAAACTACTCTTAAAATTAATTCCAACGCATATAACTTGATTAATATAAAAGACTTAACACGAAATATGCATTTTGACACATAGACATATCATAAACTTTGAAATAGAAAGTATAAGTAGAAAGCAAAGCAAAGTTGTAAGGTATGCAAGTGAAAGCTAAAGTTGATCAAAATGTATCCACTCTTTCATGGGAGTCATCAATTCCCGCAATTCCTACGTCTACTTTGAATTCAGTCTCGGCCCCGTGCAGAACCTCCCTAGGATGCTATTCTTTGCGAATATCGAACAAACGAATATTAAAGAATGAAAACTTTTATTGATAAGTGATTTGCAAGTACACTTATACAACAATCACTTGAGAGTATAGAGAAATCTAGTGATCGAAATAAGGATTCGAATCACTTAAACATTTCTCTCGCTAACATTTATGAACATAGCAAATTCTCCATCTATATACACACTATATGTAACTCTGGTCTTCTTGCCACATCCACTGCACAAAATTGTAAGGTTTAGAACCCTATTTTTAGAGTTTAAAGGGTTGTGTCTATCCATATGAAGAGTTGTGACCATTGGTGAATGATTGCATCGCTTCATTGTGATTGGTTAAGAAGCTTCAATCTAATCCACAATGGATAGGCACCTTTCCTTGATTGGTTGACTTTTGATAAGTGTCTTTTCATTGGTAGCTGATGGCGGTTGATCATGCTTATCTGGCGATTGGTAGTTAAGAAGATAAAACCAGAAAACCTTCCAAGTCACGACCGTGATATATAAATTGCGATGGTGAATCTTTGATTGGCAAAATTCTATTTTGAAGAAGAACAGGTCGCGACCGTGAATTGCATTTTTCTTCAGAACTCTCCTTGCAACTTCACCTATCTTTGATAGCTTGGATCCTAAGCCAAATCTTTAAGTTCCACGCATCATTTTGTACCTTTTTCACTCTGTTTTTATAAAATTCCACTTTTGATCATTTTACTCCCAAGATTTACCTAGTATCTGCATTTGCATAAAAAACAACTACATACCACGTGAAATATTTTATATGAAGTATAAAAATGACTTAAACTATAGTGTTTAGTGTGTAAAATTAATATGATAATAAGTGTAACTATACACTTATCAACTGTCACTTAGAATATTATTTATGTTGCGCGTTTAGCAACAGATAGATTTGAGATTTTATTTTCCAATAATAATTGTCAAATTCGACGCAATAATGTTCTTTATGCTTGTGGAATATGTGTTGATGGCATTTATGTTCTAGATACTAAAACTGAAATTCTAAATATGATCATTGATAAGAAATCAAGGTTAGATAATGAGAAATCCTCATACTTATAGCATTATCATCTAGGCTATGTAAATGAGACTTGTTTAACTAAGTTACACAAATGTGGTGACTTGGGCCCAATGGAATGGGAATCTTATGGGGGTGTGTGAACCTTGTTTAAAGGGCAAGATGACCAAGAAACCTTTCAAAGGAAAGGGTCAGTGTGGCACAAGTACTTTGGAAATAATACATTCCGATGTATGTGGTCCAATGAGTGTTAAGACACATGAGGATTTCATCTACTTTATAACTTTTATGGTTGATTACTTATGACATGGTTATTTGTACCTAATGATGTACAAGTCTGAAAGTTTTGAGAAATTCAAAGAGTTCAGAATCGAAGTAGAGAAACGGCTTGGGAAAAGTATCAAGACCCTTCGATCTGATCGAGGTAGTGAAGACTTAATCCAAGAGTTTCATAATTATCTAAGGGATAATGGTATTTTATCCTAGTGGACACCTCCATTTACACCCCAACAAAATGGAGTATCAG
>CATIWQ010067899.1:0-15819 GCA_949673415.1 Euphorbia schlechtendalii | reverse complement strand
CACTAGATTTAGAAAAGTTATTTCATGTGTTGCTCTACGGTGAATAATTGAATATCTGAGTGTCTAGAACCGAGTCTGTTAAATTAATCTAGTGAACGTAATATCTTTGATGACCTTGCATGTTTTCTTTGCTATACTTGTTCGTAGGTAAAATCTATATTCTTTTATCTTCTCTAATCTTTCATACATTTTTCTATTCATCCATCATTTCAATCCTCCTAACTAAAATCAAATCTATTTTATTTTCTTTATTCTGTTTCTCTTGTTGATCTTTAGAGCTGGTCCTTCCCTGTAGGATCGATAACTTTTAGAACTACATCATAAATGTATACTTGCAGTGGTCACCATTTTTCTTTTAAAATAAGCAGTATTCACAACACCTGTTCGTATTTTGAACTTTTATCTTATCGGTAGAAAAGTGGAGAACAAGGTTTTTGGCTTCATTTTAGAAAATAACCCCTCAGAGTCATTAGAGTTGAAACCTTGTGATCATGTTTTTGGTGCCATTGTCGCGGAAGGCAACTGCGTTCTACAGTATAAATTACCAAAGAACTGGCATTTATATTTAATATGTTTATTTTTCTAAGAAATTGAAGAATTAAAGAAGATCATGACCGTGACATACATCTCGCGCTCATGAATATCGGGTTTCAAAACCTAATATTTCTGTGATTAAGGAAGTCATGATCATGACATGCCTTCGCAATCGCAACATGGGCCCTAGATTCTCCTTCTCAATAAACGGATTTTCTCTTTTCTTTTTCATATTTTTAGACTTGTTGTTTGTTTTTATATTTTCAATTGAATAAAGTCCTCCACAACGAGGACATTGTGTTCTTTTGTGTTGGGGGGAATTGTAAATCCCAAAAATTTAAATAAAATGAAAAAATCGAAGAATTTTAAAATTTTTATTGATTTTCGTGTCATTTATACATTATCTATTCTTATACTTTACTAACAATTGTCCAAGGTTATTATGAGTGTTAGGTATTACAAGTTTGATGTTAGTGCACAACATTTATCAATTTGGCAAGGATGAGTGGTGAGTAACATTCGAAAGCAACAGTCTAAGTAAGTTTCGATATATATTTCAATGCAATATGAATTAGTATAAGTTATATAGTTTTAGTTTAATGCTTCCGATAAGTTTAAGTGGAGTAATATCTAACTGTATTCTTACTATGAGTTTTATATGCAAATCTCGAATAAGTCCTATAAGTATTGAGTGTGTTTAAAGTGTTAGGAAACTATAGCCATAATACTTTGAAATTGATCAATAAAGGATGAGGGGATTAAGAGTGAAATATCAAAAGAAAAAGAGGATAACCAATGAGTTATGCAAAAGGTGAGGAATGGTATGGAGCAGAAACTGTAACCATTCAATGAGTCAAAAAAAGAAAATAGCATAGCACGAAAAATGGGTGCAAAGTACAAAGTACTTCAAAAAACATATGCTTAAAAGAAAAAAAATGAGAGAGTGGTATGGAGCATAAAATGCAACCACTAAGAGTGTTTTAGCATCTTAGGTTACCTAAAAATGCCTTGAGAGAAATTAATCAAAGTGTACTTTCTATGTCCTTTATGCTTTATACTATGCTTAAGAGAAGGTAATATTCGAGTATCCATATAACGCTTATATGAAGATGCGATTCGGTTGACTCTCCATTAAGAGCAAAGGTATGCAACTAAGCTATATAAATTGCACATTACTAATTTGTGGGAAATTTCGGACTTCTACTTGAATCTTTTGTAATGTGGGAATGTGATACTCACTGCATTAGTCTTTCGCCAAATGAAGTACGAACTTGATTACCAATTTATCACTTTTTTTGAATTTTCCTTGAGGACAAGGCAAAAGTTAAGTGTGGGGGTATGATAAGTGTATAATTACACTTATTATCATATTAATTTTATACACTAAACACTATAGCTTAAGTCATTTTTATACTTCATGTAAAAGATTTTACGTGGTATGTATTGGTGCAAATGCAGATACTAGGTAAATCATGGGAGTAAAATGATCTAAAGTGGAATTCTATGTAAAAAGAGTGAAAAAGGTGTGAAAAGATGCGTGGAATTTAAAGATTTGGCTTAGGATCGAAGTTGTCAAAGATCGGTAAAGTTACAAGCAGAATTTTGAAGAAAAACATATTTCACGATCGTGAAAACCACTCGCAGTCATGACTTCGTATTCTTCAGAACAGATAATTGCCAAATAAGTATTCACGGTCGTGACATGTATATCACGGTCGCGACCTGGATGGTTTTTTGGTCAAATCTTCTGAACTACCAACCGCTAGATAAGAATGATCAACCGCCATCAACTACCAAATGAAAAGAAACCTTTTGGAAGTCAACCAATCATGAAAAGGTGTCTATCCATTGTGGATAAGATTAAAGCATCTCAACCAATCACAATGAAGTGATGCAATCTTTCACCAATGGACACAACTCTTCGTATGGATAGACGCAACCCTTCAAACTCTATAAATAGGCTCCAAATCTCACCAATTTCATGATAAATGTAGACAACATGGAGGGTGTGTATTGAGTGCATGATATTGAGTGGTGTTGTGTGTAGATAGAGAGAAAAATTTAGTTTTTGCTACTTTCATAAGTGTTAGAGAGAAAATGTATAAGTGATTTGAATCCTTATTTTGATCACTAGATTTCTCTACATATTGGAGTGATTATTGTATAAGTGTAATTGCAAATCACTTATCAATAAAAGTTTTTGTTCTTCAACATTCATTTATTTGATATTCACAAAGAATAGCATCCTAGCAGAGGTTCTGTACGAGTCGAGACCAAATTCAAAGCAGACGCAGGAATTGTGGGAATTGACTACTCCCATTAAATAGTGGATACGGTTTAATCAACTTTAGCTTTCACTTGCATACCTTACAACTTTGCTTTGCTTTCTACTTATACTTTCTATTTCAAAGTTTATGATATATCTATGTGTCATAATGTGTATTTTGTGTTGAGTCTTTTATATTGATCAAGTTCTATGCTTTTAAGTTAACTTTAAGAGTAGTTTCAGGGTTAACGAGATTGTGTATAGGCACTGGATCTGTGATTATAATGTTGTTTAGTGAGCCAACATTTTTAGAATGGTAACTTGCTAAATGTAGCTATGTGAGAGCGACTCGTACTAAGCATAGTAATATTGTTATCCAGGTTTATATAATCATCTTAATTTGTTTGCACTAGATTTAGAAAAGTCATTTCATATGTTGCTCTGCGGTGAATAATTGAATATCTGAGTGTCTAGAACCGAGTCTGTTAAATTAATCTATTGAACATAATATCTTTGATGACCTTACATGTTTTCTTTACTATACTTGTTTGTAGGGAAAATCTATATACTTTTATCTTCTCTAATCTTTCATACACTTATCTATTCATCCATCATTTCAATCCTCCTAACTAAATTCAAATCTATTTTATTTTCTTTTTTTCCGTTTCTCTTGTTGATCTTTAGAGCTGGTCCTTCCTTGTGGGATCGATATCTTTTAAAACTACATCATAACTATATACTTGCAGTGGTCACCATTTTTCTGTTTAGATAAGCAGTATTGACAATACCTGTTCGTATTTTGAACTTTTATCTTATCGGTAGAAAAGTGGGGAACAAGGTTTTTTGCTTCATTTTAGAATATAACCCCTCAGAGTCATTAGAGTCGAAACCTTGTGACTAGGCATTGGTCATGATAAATGAGCAAAACTGAAACATACTCTGTTATTCCATCACGTATTGTCAACTCCACCCTCGGTCTTCCAATTTCCTACTCACACCTCGCCTAGGGGGGCTTCCTAGGCTCTCTCTTCCTTGGAGGCTACTGGGCGATTTTGAGTTCGATCCTACTGGTCCGTAAATAGGCTCTTAACAACAATAGAGGGGGGGGGGTGAATGCTTAATCTTGGTTACTTTTAATATTTTCAAAGATATTAGCCAAGTTCAGTTTTTATATGCGTGCTGAGTGTGCGTGCTGAATGCAATATAAAAATGTATAAATTGCTCAGTTTTGCTGGCACAGTTTATCTTCAATCTTTAGCTGAGTAAGGCTACTTAGCACAGATTGGATAACAAGAAAATAAGTAACTGAGAGTGAATGTGATGAAGGAGCTGATTAATACTAAAGTTAAAGCTTAAAGATAGAACGTCAACACCTGAGATTTATCCTAGTTCAGCCCCTAGCCTACCTCCAGTCCCCGGATACCATCTCCGAGCTTTAATCCACTAGTGATTCGTTCCTTCAATAGGCAGAGAAGCCTTTACAATGGGTAGGCAAGATTATAGAAAGTACCCTCCTTTCTAACTATCGCTCAACTCAGTTTAGGTACCCTTCGCAAACTGACACTCAGATTAAAATAGAAATTCAAACTGGATTCAACTTATAAAAATATTGAATCCTTACAATGTTAATCTAAGTAAATCTCTCTTTTCAAGGTCGCTGATCTTCGATTTCTCATCTCTTCAAATTTTTCAAATCTTCCCGTTGGAGATAGATTCCAGGATGTTTAGAGATAGAAATTTGAACATTGAGGTGTGATAAAATTCCATTGAAAATTTCTCATTTGTCATCAAGCAATCTATTTCTGAGAGAGGCATGCGAGAATGCAACATGGAATCTTCCAATTGGTTGATCTTGTTGACGTTGACAGAGTCGTGCGGAGGCACTTGAGACGTGACGCATGATAGAAAATTCCCTTTACTTGGATTATACTGAGGAATCCTCGACATTCCGTACTGTGAGCGGGCGACACAGAGAGGTGGGCCAAGAGCTCGTGGAGATGATAGGCGCGGTCCACCAGGGTGTTTGAAAAAAAAGGTGCACCGGGTAGGGAACCCGGGAAAAAGGTTGAAAGAGAAGGTGAAAACAATTTTAGATGCATTTGAACCCGAATTCGCCTGACTCTTAGTGTGGAGTCACCACCTGGATTAGCTCTTTCTAGGAATTAGAGTCCTGTGAGGCTTAACGTCCGGGGGGATGGCCCACTACGACACATAGATTCGGGTTCGGGATAAGTTGCTTATTTCTTATTGGATCACATTATATTACATCTATAGAAACTGTATTCTCTTAATTGTGCACATTCGTGCTTAGGTCATTTTTTATTTTAAATGCATGATTCACGTTATGGCGAAAATGATAAACCATCCACAATGAGAAATAATAAACCATCCACAAAGCAGTAAGTAAATGAGGAAAATAAATGTGAAAAATAATTATTACAAGGCTTCCAAAATTCAAGGGATGCAACCGCCCGCTAACCTATTAATTACATTTCCCAAAAAAAAGAAATTGCAATACCTGAAGGAAAAGTAAAATACTGAACATACATCTAATCCTAATCTACCTGCATCCACAAAGGTTAGCATAGGGGATATCACATATATGTTCTATTTTCAATTTATCGAGGCTCGTGTGGCCTAAATAAATCAATCACGATAATGTGTTTTTTATTTAAATAAAACAGTTCTTTTTATTAGCACGTTGGTTGCTCATTTTAATTAATGAAATTGCTCGCATGGTAAATTAGTGAGGGTTGTTATCCGGGAATATGTTTTATTCCCTTCATAGGGGTGTTCTAACATACATCTCCTTTTAATAAAGAAAATTAGATGAAGAATTACAACATTTGAATAAAATAAAAATCCTAAGTTCACAAATGAAATCTAAAGAAGAAGAAGAACACCGAAAGCATGGAAATTGCAATTCTAGGAACTCAGAAGCACCCTTACGGAATGAATCCACTTCGAAGATATCCGATTGGCCGTTGAAAATCCTCCTCATCCTTTAGTTTAGGTAAAAATTGTTGTGAAAGTCCAAAAATGTTCAGTTCTTGGAAATTGAAGCAGTTCTAAAAGCTATATATTATCTGTAAATTTTTTTGGGTCCCCTGATTATCGAAAAAGACCTGACTATTTATAAGAGAAATCCTAAAAATCCAAAAAGGGTAAGTTTTTCTGGTAAGGGGCCTCGCTAGAAAAAGTTCGGTGAGGCTCCTCACTACATCTTTGGCGAGCTCGCCAAAGACTTTAGAGAGGAAATCCTCGCCAAGGACTTTGATGAGGCTACCTAGCCAACTTTGGTGAGGCATACCCTCACCAACGAGTTTGGTGAGGGCTGCCTCGCTAAGGAGTTTGACGAGGCTGCCTCATCAAGGTGTTTTGCGAGGCTTTCCTCGCCAAAGTCCATTTTTTGGCGAGGCCTACCTCAGGCCTGGGATTCAGTCTCCCTCGGGTTTCTATTTTTGAAAATTTTTTTATGTATTTTCTTATTTTTAATTAATTTCTAAATAAAATTAAATTATTTTATTAAAATCGTCCTTTTGAATTTAGAGATGAGGAGGATTCCTATTCGGATACATCTAGATAATCGAAAATTGTGTGATTCAAGGATAAAATCTTGAAAAGCCATCATCATTGAACGTGTGAGTTGGTATAAAATCCCTTGCTCACAGCTACCCCTTGTGTGATCGTCGTTGGTCGAATAACCAGTGTGATCAAACGAAAAGAGCGTAGGGATAGAGCATACCTGACTGGTGTCGTTGGTGACTTCTTGTTCCCAATTGGTATAAAATAGGCCTTCCTTTCTGGTGTTGTGTATTTGTATGGTTGTCCGTTTCTTTCTTCGGAATCCTTTAGTTACTTGGTGCCCCTTATGGGCGGGTCTACCATTTCTTTCTGCGGCGTCCCCATTATTACCGGCATTTGTTTTTCTTCGGCTGCAATTATCATATACCTCTTGGAACAATTGGAGATAGGTGCCTGAATTCATTTCAAAGGCGATCTTGAATTTCCTTAGTAGGATGTTGACTTGTTCTCTATGGCAAATCAAGAAAATAATGTTAATAAATATCTCATGATGAATTTTTTGATTATTTGATTGAGTTTATGCGGAGAAAAAACTTTTGCCCCTTCAATAAAAAATTAAAACATTGAGGAATAAATGAATTAAATGAGTTTGAGGAATATTGGGGATATCCCGTGCATCATTCCGTAATGTTAGGAGGCTCCCATTGTAAAATAATAAAATAGATAGGTGGGGCCCACTTATATTCTATATAAATAGGGCTCCCCCTTCTTTATTCCTTCACTTTTCATAATCTTCCTCTCTCTCTAAGCACTCTCGCTCTCCCTTCTCTCTAGCAAACATGTTATCGAAGGTCTCTGGTAGGGCACTCCGCGTCTCCTCTAGCCTACAGATAATCCTGGCGTATTTTCTGTTGATATTGACATCGCATACGGTTTGGCAGCGAGCGACACTATGCTGGGGTTTACAGTTACTTCCCACAAAGGGACGTTAGATCCTGATTTTCCAGCTCAGCCTCATCTCTCCTTGATCAAGATATTTGCTAAAAACATTTTTATTTACCATTTTTAATGTGATTTTATCCTGTTTAGGAACTAGATTGGAATTGATCCCTGAACCATGTTGCGGAATTTTAGCTTAGAAAAATTAAAAAAAGACAAATTTAGGTCCACCGAAAATTTTTCCAGCGGAGACCAAGAAAATTTGGCTAGGGCCTGACCCTCGCCAAACTCTCTGGCGAGGGTTCTTCGGGTCCCTTGCCAGAGATACCTGGCGTGGCCCCAAGGGCTCACCAGATTTTTCCAGCGGCGCCTCTTGGGGCCCCGGTCGCTCCTCTACATAATTATTATTTTTATATATGTATTTTTTTATTATATTTTTTTAGATGAAAAGAGATTGGAAAATAATTAAAGCTCGGAGTCTAAACATTTTTTGGATCCGAAAATCTTTGAAGAAAATATTTGTCTAAAAGATAATCAGACTTGGGTTCTAAATTTGTTTTAGACCTGAGAATATCTGAGGATTTTTGAGAAATGTAGGAAAAAGAATGATTTGAAAATAATCATGATTTGGAATCCAAATGTGTTTTGGATCTAAATTATTCAAAAGAAATTGAAAGAAAATATTTTTGGTGTTTTTCTCGTAATGTTTGAGTTTAATTAAAAAAAACGTAGTATTTGATTTGCTTTACAGTCTCCCACACTTCATCCTACTAGTGGGTATTCTATCATCTAGGCATGGTATCGTCACGCTTCTTCTCACCCCGAGCTCGTTCAGGCCATCGAGGTCACCGGTTTCGGTTCTCTAGCCTGATCCTTACAGTCTACATTGTTGCCATATGCGTCATCGGTTGCACTTGCTCAGAGGTGGTATGACATTTCACACACCTTCCATCTTCCAATCAGGGAGGTTACCATCACTCCCTCTGATATCATGGCGATCACCGGTGTATCTTTGATTGGTACTGTGATTCGGTTTGACTCCTTCTTGGAGCGGTTCTTCAAGGCTCCCACCGCCTACCGTCACGTTAGAGACCTGCTCAATGTTGATCCCCGAGGCTGGGCCTTGAGTTACTATGTGTTCTTTGATTACTAGAAGGGTCGATAGTTTATTTCCGAGGCTGAGGTTCCACAGTTCATCCGCTCATTTTTTACCACCCTATTGAGTGTGACATTTTTCCCGGTCTCGAATAGCGAGATCAACTATGGGTTGATTGAGCCGCTAGCGAACTTGGACGGAGTTAGTGCCTTAACTGGCCACGGGCGATCTTGGCGCAGACTTATTTTACCCTTGACTTAGTCTTTCAGAGTAGTTTGCGGGCTCTGCGTTGCTGCCCCATGGTTCTTCAATTATTTGCTTACTTTGTGATTTTTCTATGTCAGGTTTTTTATTGATTAACCTTAATTAACCCCCTTATTTTGTAGGCATGGGCCTTCTTTTATCGGTTCCTCCCTGCCCTGTAGTTTGCTGATGCTCTAGAGGGTGCTCCGTGTATGGCTCGGATCTGCTCATCTTTCGAGGGGGACTCTTTGGGTTCTGCTGATTACTATCAACATCTTTGAAGATTAACTCTTGAGTAGGTGATGGATTTCGTTTCGATGGATATGATCACCTTTTTATCTTTAAACTTGTTCTGACTATGTTGTTCTTTCTTTTCAGGTGGAGCGTAACCCGTGGAGGGGTCTCCCGAGTTATCACATGGTGAAGGAGATCCGGCAAGATGTGGACTGCCATTGC
This sequence comes from Euphorbia schlechtendalii, assembly GCA_949673415.1. Lineage (NCBI taxonomy): Eukaryota > Viridiplantae > Streptophyta > Magnoliopsida > Malpighiales > Euphorbiaceae > Euphorbia > Euphorbia schlechtendalii. The sequence continues at coordinate 6,760 of CATIWQ010067899.1, read as the reverse complement.
TTCATCCTTGAGGGGCTCAGTACCCGTGAGTGGTACTTGGGTGAGTGTATTCAGTTCTAGCGGACTAAGCCAGTGTCTGATAGGCGTATCCCACCTGTGCTTCCCATCGAACTGTTACTTGGTGATTATCAATCCTGAGGAGCGGTAGTTATTCTTCGAGGAGCATGGCGTGAGGCTCTTAAGATTGCGTGGTGACTATGAGGCCTTCATTCGGGAGAGGCTGCTCCCGCTTCACCCATCGACTTAGCCCAAGGAGGCGCGACCCTCTGCTGGAGTTAGGGGTCAGAGAGTTGATGGTGGTTCTGGTACGGGTGTTACCAACACTAATGTGAGGTGCCGGTTATGAAATGTGTGAACTGTTTTATCCATGTTGATCTTGTTTCTGACTGTTTATCTGTCTTTTTAGGAATTTGCCCAGAAGAGGGTTCGAGTGCTTGATTTGAATGCTACAGCCTGAGAGGCGAGCACATCTTCCTCGGGAGTTGTTGAAGGGAGATTCATGGTTCCCCTCGACTCCACTTTCTACTTAATGGGTTCCATGGGGACATCACGGTAGGTGCATGTTCCCCCGAGCTACCACACGTTGGCCTACAATCCTTCCGACACCACTCATGTGAGTTTTAGATCGCAAGCTATCTTTGGGGATGTCTTAACTTTCGTTTACTCACTCCTTTCCTTTTGTAGTTCGTACGTGAGGAGATGGATAGGGTGGTCTGACATTCCTTTGCGTTGAGGGACCTGATGCTTTCACAAAATGGGATTACATTTGTACATTATTTTTCTCGACCTATCATATGCGATGCATGAAATGTCATGTTTTTATGTACATGGATGTGATTTTCGTGACATGTTTTATGACTGTAGGATATGGCGGTGAGGAGCGAGGAGTTTGAGCGATGCTACCAGGAGCTCTACGATCATTTTCAATCACTGGATATTAGCCATTAGGGTCTAGATGCTCGTTATCATGGCCTTGAAGTTAGTCACCAGGAGCTGGGAGTCCGTTATCAGGGTTTGGATGCTCGATACCAGAGTTTGGAGGCTAGTTACCAGAGTTTGGAGGATCAGTATCAGGAGTTGTTGCGGTAGAACATCACAGTAGAGCAGGCTCGATCAGAAGCGCGGGCTTCCACCTCAGGCGTTCACCAGCCTCTTATGTTTGATCTTGATTCCCTACTTGATGACCCAGATGTTGGGCCACTCTTCTCTCCAGAATGGGATGCTAGTTTTCTTCACGCTCCCCAGCCTCCTTTTGTGTCTGGCTTAGCGGATGGTGGTCCCAAGAGACTAAGTCTTGAGGATTTTGAGATATCCACCATGATGCCCCGAGATCCAGTGGGTGGAGATAACGTGTAGGCGGCGCATGCTTAGGAGTTCCCTTTTAGCTTTAGTTTTAGATTCCTCTTTTTTTGAACCGGACTTTTTAGATAGCTCTACTTTGTAGAAAAGAAAACTTCTGATTTATGAAAGGAAAGAGGATTTTGGCTGTGGCGTGCCGGGTCCTCACATGTGGTGTTTTAATTTATGAATATGCTTGCTTGTTTGTGAATGTTTTTCGTATATGTATCGATGAGTGTTAAAGCTAATGTATGTGGTTAATGTGTGTAGGCAACACCGATCTCAAGGCATTTCCTTTAGCTCTTTTCCTTTCTGATGTCGACCCATAACGAGTGCCTTAAGGTCTTCTTCCACACCGTTCAGGGACCCTATTGGCAAAGGATTGAGAGCTTTGGTCTGCGGGGTCATTAATACCTTGCTTCCAATCCTGTGAATATGGCCTTCATTCATGCTTCTTTGAAGTTCTGAGATCCTGCCACTCATGTTTTTCATTTTGCCAACTTCAAGCTTTTTCCCTTGGTCGAGGAGTTTCATGCTATCCTGGGGCTCCCTTTTCCAAAGGAGTCGACGCTAATATCATCCGCGAGACTTTCCTTCGCCTTTCCTTCTTTCCAATTTGGGGGTGAAGATAAGCGGAAGGGTTTATGGAAATTGGAATCCAGTGGGAGCTTTTTGTCAGCTCCCCCTGATGTTGGTGGCTTCCGGGTTGAAGCTGTCCTTAGCTGGTATGAGACTACACCCAGCACTCATCTAGCGTGGCCTTCGATGGTGACTGAACTTCTTCTGGCAGAGTTCGTTTGTGCAGTTGGAGCAATTGCCCCTTTTCGCTTGCTATCGGTCATTGACCCACTCTCCATAGGCCTTTCTCCTGCGACATTAGCCTTGGCTGAGAGTCTGGTTCACTTAGACGTTGCTTCGGTGAATCTAGACTTAGCAGGAGACCATTGTGCTTTGCTCGAGGTAATTCTCTTTCCTTACCGCTTTCTTTCATGATTTTCATTGTTTGTTTAAACAAATGAATTAATGTAAGTATGGCTGTTGGAGAAGCTTTGCTTGACTGCTGATCCACGCTTGGGGAAGGCTCGGTACCTCCCTTCGCATTATGGTCCTAGAGGCTTCACTAGGAAGGACCATCGTTCGTTGAGTGAAGGCACTTGAGTCGAGATTCTAGGCTCCTACCGAGCTTCTAAGATTCGTTGGCTCAGCCCTTAGTTGGAGATTCTGTTCGTGGTTACTGAAGTCCATGATTCTGGTGTTTTGTTAATGGGGTTGTTTGGCATCACGTCTTATTCCTCTTCTCGTCTGTGCAAGCAGTACGGGCATCAACAACGTGTCCCTCGGTCTCTATGCTCGACCTGTTTCCACGACTTCGGTCCTGATACACCTGGTGCGATACGGAGGCTTTGGGCACGCGCTCGAGTTATTATACTAGATTACACTACCCTGGAGACCACAGATACTGACAAATTCTACCGTGGATGGTTGGGTCAGATCAAGGTTCTCCCCGATGCTGATCAGCACTTTATGGTGTCTTATGAGTGGGAGAGGGATGAATATGGTTGGGACCCCCTTCCTCATACTTCGAGGAAGCGTGCACAGTGGAATGACTGGCACCCTTAGATCTTGTTTGTTTTCGCCATTTGTTTTCTGACCTTTGTTTTTGGCTTATTCTTTGATTGTTTTTGACATTATGAAATTTTGTCGAACTTTATTTTATTTACTTGCGATATTCTGTATGCACACGTTCACATAAACATAAACATAAACATAAACATAAATCCTTGCAAACATAACACATTTCATTGAATGGCTTTAAAAAGGGTACAAGTTTTCCAATGATTTGAGTCCTGCCACCGGTTAGCTTAGAGCAGGTTTTCTAACTCGCGGTCTTTCTAGTCCTCACCGTGTCTTAATTTTTGCCTGAGCCACCCTTCACGGGTTTTCAACCTAGCAGACATTTGTAGCTTTTATACAAGAATGGTCCAAATTGTTGCCAAGGTAGCTAAGTGCCATCTGGCAGACTAGTTTTTCTCTCTTTTTTGGTGTACCTCTTTTGTAAGTTTATTTCTTTTATATTTACACATGGTAGCGCTTGAGTTTATCTTGATTGATTGGATTAACGAATTCGTTTCCATCCATGTCCATGATCTTGGTGGCTCCTTTGCTCAAGATTTTCTTAATGACATAAGGACCTTCCTAGTTTGGGTAAAACTTTCCCCTTTGGTCCACATTTGAGGGCCTCATTTATTTTAGAACCAAGTCTCCTTCTTTTAACGGCTGGCTTCTAGCTCTAACCCGACTATTGTATGCCCTAGCCATGCGTTGTTGGTATATTTGCAAATGATCCAGTACCTTTAGCCGCTATTCATCAATCATGTAAAACTGTTCAAATCTGGCCTTTGCCGATTCTGACTCCTCTAACCTCGCCTCCAGTGCTACTCGAAGCGATTTCACTTCCATTTCCACTTGTAAAACTGCTTCCATCCCATATACTAACGAGCAAGGGGTTTGATTGGTGGGAGTTTACGCTCGTTCTGTATCCCCATAATGCGAATGGCAACTTATCAGCCCAGTCCTTGTAGGTAATGACCATCTTGCTCAAGATTTTCTTAATCGCTTTGTTAACTGCCTCTACTACCCCATTAGCCTATGCCTGTATGGTGATAACCGATGGTACTCGATCCCATATTTCCTCATTAGGTTTGATGTGGCTCCTTAGAAATGAACCCCATCATTCGATACGATGTGATGTGGGATGCCATATCGGGCGAATATATGCTTTTCTATGAACTTGGCCATCTTCTTAGTAGTGATGTTGGTGTAAGATTCAGCTTCCACCCATTTTGAAAAGTAGTCGACTGCTACTATAATGAAGCGATGTCCATTAGTCGAGTTTGGCCAAATCTCACCAATAATGTCGATGCCCCATGTTGAGAATGGCCAAGGAGCAGAAAAGCTATGAAGTTCGGATGTGGGTAGATGACTAATGTCACCGTAAATTTGGCACTCATCGTACTTTCATACTTATGATATGTAGTCTATGACCATTGTTGTCCAATAATACCCTTGGCGTTGCATTTTATTAGCCAGTGCTATCCCATTCATGTGTGGACCACAATCCCCCGCATTCATTTGTCTCATTAACAATAGTGCCTCCAATTCTGTGAGACATCTCAACAACATCCCTTCTGATGTTCGTTTGAACAAATCCCCTTCTACTAGACAGAACTGAGTCACTAAACATCGTAATGAGGTTCTTTTAGAGTTTGTTGCACCTTCTGGGTATTCCTCGATCTGTAAAAATTTAACAATGTCGAAGGACTAATTCCCTATAGCTTGTTGATCCTCTGTTTCCACTAGGTGATAGTAGAAGGGTTCTTTGGCCATTTGCAGTACAACGGGTTTGATTGACTGAGTTCTAGGGCTCTCCCACATCGACGCTAGTGTAGCGAGTGCATATGCCATTTGGTTTTCATCCCTAGGTACGTGTTAGAAGATGCATTTGGAAAATTTTTGTGAGATTTTCCATACGGCTTCCACGTAGGGACAGAGCGATTCTTCTCTTATTTCCCAATGCCAGTGACTTGTTTTATAACTAGAGTTGAGTCTCTAACCACTGATACTTCTTTTGCATGTGCCTTACGAAGTGCCTCTAATCCAAACAGGCAAGCCTCATATTCTGCCCCGTTGTTTGTTACTAGGAATTCCAATCTTTTGGAAAGGGGTATAACTTTGTTTTGCGGTGTTATCAATACAACACCTAGGCTGGCTCCGTTTCTATTCATTGCACCGTTGAAGAACATTTTCTAATCTGCACCTACATCCTCTATCAATGCTAGTTACTCATTTGGAAATTCTAGATTTTCAACGTAATCAGAGTCCAAGGGTTGATTTGCCAAAAATTCAGTGACTGCTCATCCCTTAATGACTTTTTTGGTCACATATTCAATGTTGAATTCAGATAGTAGCAATAACCATCGTGAGAGTTTTCTAGCTAGTGTTGGTGACTGGCACAAGTACTTCATTGGGTCTATCTTTGTGACGGCTTTTATATGATAAGATTGGAAGTAATGTCATAGCTTCTTTGTCAACCAAACCACATTGTGCAGATTTTCTCTATCAAGGTGTAACGTGACTCGTACTCGAGTAATTTTTTAATCAAGTAGTAGATTGCATGTTCACTTCTATCTTCGTGTTCTTGCACAAGCATGGCCCCAACCAATGACTCCTCAATTTCTAGGTATAGGATCAGGGGCTTTCGGGGCTCTGGTGGGCGGAGGAAGTGTGGGCTTAATAAGTATTGTTTGAGTTTGTCAAACTCTTCCTAACACTGGTCATTCCAAACTACTAGTTGTCCTTTCATAGTTTTTTGAAGATTGGCTCGTAGATGGTAGTAAGTGTGGCGATAAATCTGCTTACATACTGTAGAGACCCCAGGAAAGATCGAACTTCTTTCTCAGTTTTTGGCGCGGGCATATCCCTAATGGCTTTGCTTTTTTCAGGATCCATCTCAATTCCTTTTTGGCTGACTATATGCCCCAGGAGTTTCCCTAACGTGAACCCAAATACGTACTTTTTTGGGTTCAAGCGTAGATTGTATTTCTCGATTCTGGTGAGAAACTTGTCTAGGACAGTTGGATGTTCCTATCTGGTGTTAGACTTCATAAGCATGTCATCAACGTAAACTTCCATTTCCTTATGGATCATATCATAAAGGAGGGTTGTGACAGCCCGCTAATATGTTGCGCCAGCATTTTTCGAACCAAATGGCATTACCTTGTAGCAGTATACGCCCCATTCAGTGATGAATGTTATCTTAATCTTGTCAGTTATTACCATCAGTATATGGTTATAGCCTAAGAAGCCAACCATGAAGGAATACATAGCTTCCCTTGCTGCACTGTCGACCAGTACATCGATGTGGGGTAGGGGGAAATCATCCTTTGGGGAGGCTTTGTTCATATCCTTGAAATCCACATAGACTCTGACCGTGCCATATTTCTTTGCTACTAGGACTATGTTGGCTAGCCACGTTGGGTATTCAACCACTTCTAAGAATTTAGCTTCAATTTGTTTTGCCAATTCAGCTCTGACCTTTTCTGCCTATTCAGGCCTTAAGCAATGTAGTTTCTGTTTTACCGGCTTGATCCTAGGGTCAGTTGGGGGTATGTCTTTGTATAACCAAGCAAATGTTACCACGTAACGTTCAAGTACATTCATGATCTCTCTTTTTTCTTCAGGAGTCAAATCATTGGAAATTGTCACCATTTTTGGTGATTCATTTGTACCCAAGTTAATTTCGTTTATGATCATATGAATGCATGGTGCCATCAGGCAGAGCATCAAACAAGTAAGCAAAATTTTTGTACTTCATTGAATGAGCCTCATAGGCAAAATTATCAAAAACATCAGAAATATTCAT
>CATIWQ010067887.1:0-17791 GCA_949673415.1 Euphorbia schlechtendalii | reverse complement strand
AGGAAATATTTTACATTTCCCATGTCTTTAATTCTGAATAGTTTGTGAGAATATTCATTCACTTATATTATTTTGTCTTCACTTTGGCTGGTTATCAGACGATCATCAACATAGATTACAGAATATGTTGACTTCCATTCAAACCTTTCTTCACAAATAAATGTATGTGAGAATTGACTGACAGTTGGTATGTTTTGAGTTGCATTGAAGATGCAAGCATAATCATCATCCATACAGGCTTTTTTCGAATTCTAGTGGATGGTAATCTCTTCTGTTGTTCATCATCAACTTTGTTGTATGGATGATTTTATGATACCACTTTCCCTTTTAAAAAAGTAAAAACTCTATCTCTTTGAAGACTGCATCTATTTGAACTATGAGTTTTCTTGCACATCATATAGCTTCTGAAAACCCCAGACATATGGTTGTATTTGCCCTTAATTTAAGTTCTCCTTATGCGGAACTTTGTTAGAAACACAAGCACCCAAAAGGATGATATTTATTCTAGTTTGCTGCTTTGATTTCCATTTTATTTTATTTGAAGCTAACAACATGGCTTTTCTCCCCTAAAGTCTTTTGGCATGCTGGCCTAGAACATTATAGCTCTGACAATATTCTGCAATTGCCTATGCTTTCTCTCAACAACTCGGTCTTTTTTAGGGTTGTATGGGCAAGAACTTTGGTAAAGAATACCTTTCTCTTGGAACAATTCTCTGCATTTTGAGTTGTTAAACTTTGTGCCATTGTCACTGCGTATGACTTTCACAGCTGCAATAAACTGATTTTTAATCATAGTTAAAAACACATTAATCATAGTTAAAAACACATTAAGAGCTTCATACACTTGTGTTTTGTTTTGTAAAAGAACATCCATGTCATCCTGGTAAAATCGTCAAGAATGGATAAAAAGAAGTGTGCACCGGTTTTGGATTGAACTTTATAAGGACCCCACAGATTCACAATGTATCATCTGTAATCTGTGCTTAGTTAAAATTGTGCTATTTGGAAAAGGAAGCCTTGTGTTGTTTGGCTCCATGACACACAAAACATTGAGTATCCTTTTTTTTTTAGAGAAAGATCAGGTACATGATTTATCACATGCCCCAACCTCAAATCCCAAATATCTGGCTCCTCATTACCTATATTAGTACTACCAGTACAATTGGCTAAGGCATTTATAAATTTTCTAGTCATTACATAATTTTGAATTGAGTTGAGCAAATAAGTTCAGGTGAGAAGGATTCTCTTTTCAAATAGTACAGTCGTTTTGAGAATATTCCCACAGCTATCAGCTTATTAGCCCTCTTCTCCAGCAGATAACAAGTTGCGTTGAAAATCACTAATATCTTAGATTATTTGAGTAATTGTCTCACTGACAAAAGATTGAATTTGAAGGCAGGCAAATGCAATACATTCTTCAATACTGATGTATCTGCCAGACCTACCTCTCCTATGTGATGCATCTCTACTTTCACCATTAGAGCAAGACTATTTGTTGACTGTCCAGCGGCTTACAAGATTTGAACAAGGAAAGGTTGGGACACGTTGCTCCACTTTCCACTATCCAACAAAATTCTTTCTAGTCTAAATTATGAAGTTCAAAAAAAATATAGGTTAAATAAATATAACCTATCAACCATATGCAAAGGAGCAGAAACATATTACACGAACGCAACACGAAGGAGATCAACTGTGACAATAATAATAAATATGTAGCCGACAAAGGGCCTAAAAGTCAATCCCACCAAACAAAACATAACAAACAAATTGCTCCTCCTAAACTACTAACTCCAAACAAAGAGTGTATAAAGAAGAAAGAAGAGAACTCACAAACCATTTCTTCATCATATAAACTAAAATAAATAAAATAGTAAAATGACCACACAAAACTTCAAGCCTCTCTCTTCCTTCTTGTTCTCATCCAAACCATCAAATTCAATTTCACTTGAAATCGAAATACACTGCAGACTGCCCTTTACTGCTGTTTGCACTCCGGCGGCCTCTCACCTTGCTGACCATCACCACCAATGGGTCGGTTGCTCTTCTGCATCGCACAAACCACGAATTTATATACAATTGTAAGATACAGTAGAGAGATAAAAAGAAAATGCATACAGGACAAAGGTTGTTCAACTAATGAATCAGAAGAACACTACCTTGGTGCCAGATGATGACTGCATCCATGGTTAGAAAAAACAAGTATCAGCAACCATATGATTTCATTTTCACTCCAAACCCAAATAATAATAATAATAACAAACAGGATTGATTGAAGTATTAAACTAACATAAGCATTATACCTTTTTCTTGGTCTTCCCATCATCATCCTCGTCTTCATCTTCTTCGTCCTCATCCTCATCATCTTCATCTTCATCATCAAGGATGTCGATTTCATCATCATCTTCATCATCGTCATCAAGTCCAAGGTCATCTCCCTGAATAGCCTCTCCAGTAAACCATGACACAGCATGTGGTATAATCTTGTCCCTGATGGTTGACCTGAAATATTAAACTTATTAGCAGAAGAATGGATGAACACTAAACGAGCCAGGGGGAGACAAAGAAGAAACCAAAATAAAAGAGAGAATGGGGGCTAAGAAAATTCACATTCAAAATTTCAAAGGTCATACTATTTCCCAAAAGAAGTGCAACCTGTGCACTACCTAAGAATCTATGCATGTCTATATCATATATAAAGCACTCACCCGATGTCATAATCCTGCTCCATTTGATTCTGAAGCTCCTCAGCCTATAAAAAAAGATTAACAGAGAAATTAGAACATGAAAAGGAGTTGAAAGATATATAATTACACATCTACAACTGAAAGATGGCATACAGTGTCTTCATCAATGTCTTCATCCTCGTCAGGGACTTCCGGGGGGCTGAAAAAGTTGAAAAAGCTCTCACAGTCTTCAGTTTTGGTGATTGGCTTTGCATTTTTTGAACCTTTCTTAGGTTTTTTCTTCAGCAGTTTCTGGGTCAAGCATTTTCCTGGGTACCATTCAATCTCCGTCCTGTTAAATGCCATCCACAAACCCAATTTTTAGTTACTGCTGGAGGGTCTCACAAGATTTTAACTGGTTAAGTTAGTTAAAAGAGACTGCTTTACAAAAGAACAAATTCAGAACAGAAAGTACCCAATTGCTTTCTCAAGAATAGGCTCGTCCTCATCAATCATGTGATACGTCTTAGTCAAGACTGTATTCTTGAAGTAGGGATTGGTGTCAAAGAAAAACTCAAGCTTGAAACCCTTGGGATCATCTATACGATACCACTTGATATCTTTCAAGTAAGAAAGGGCTCCTTCATCACGTTCAGTTATCTGATAAAAGAAAGAATAACTGGAACTGTCATTTTCGAGTATGTTGACATTGTGACAGATAATGCAGCAGTAGCACATATATGACATACCTCCTCAGCTAAAACTTCATTATTTTTCAATGCGGTGAGCCAGAAATCAGGAACACCTTTCTCTACATGAAAAAAATTGAACACCATGTTTATAACACATGGAAAAGCAGGTATAATAACCTCAAGTGACATTAAAGGGTACCGGCAAAACCTTTGTCACCACCTTCGTCCATTGATGCTTCATTTGTAGCACCATCAACTTCGACAGCACCATTGACTATGTCATACCTCTGAAGTTTATTTGAAGACAAAATGTTAAGAATAGAAACAAGCTTCACTAGAGACTAAATGAGAGCCATTGCACTATAATCCTAGTTGGCCTAGGTAGTAAAAGTATGCATCCATGTAGCAAAAGAGATTATTTGGTACCTTGGTGTACAAGGGTTGATACAGCTTTTGATATTTGGCTTCAAGTGCAGCTCTTTCCTCAAAAAATTTAGCTTCCAATTCATCATGTTGGTTCTGTACATCAACATTGTACTATGAATGTGATTAACTTCATCCTATTCAAATAGAGAAGATGCGGGTGCACAAGCTTATTCATTTAACAAACCAATAGAGCATCTTCAAGAAAAGGTCAGCTGTTATATGAAAAGACTGTTCTGATACACAATTCAGGGCATTTTTTATGCTCTTCGTGTATGCTTACATACTAAAATATTGAGATATTTACTCGGACAAGAAACACAATCACAATCAAAATACGTAATATATAAGTGCATTCAAATCGAGTTGCAAAATTACGAATAATCAATAATTAATGCAAAATCAAAACAGAAAAAAACACAAAAAGCATGAGTAAAGTTGCACGCCTAACGTGCCACATACAAGCACACGATATAACAATCAAAAACACAAATGAGTTGGACAAAAAAAAGCTACTCAGAAATCAGAAAGAAAGTAGAATTAAACAGCTTGGGTTAACCAAAGTCATGCCTGAATCTCCCTGAGAACCTCAACACGCTTCCTCACAACAGGATTCAAACTCTCAAGCATATCAGTATGCTGGCCAGCAAGATTGTGGAGCTTATTCTGCAACGAATACAACAACAATCAATCAGTAATCAGATTCATCACTCCTAACAACAAATCCCCACAGACAACTGAAATAGGCAGGAAACACATTTTAAATCGAAATAAAAAATAATTCCCCAAACTAATTAAAATAGAGAACAACAAGTCCACGGAACTTCCAAAGCCTCAACTAACCTTCAGCGCATTCACAAGTCCTTGACGGTCATCATCGTTAAGAGCTACAACAAAAAAAAAATCAAACACACAAAATTAACAGAGATTTCCAGAAACCGACGGAAAAAAAGGTCCCAAGGGATTTTGAAGATAAGAGATTACCAGCGGTAAGATCGGCCATGGCGAAGTTATCCTTGTTTTCGTTGCTCATGGTGAGAATGAAACAAGAAACGCAGAGACCAAAAGGAAAGAGATGCGAGAGGCTGCAGCCAAAACCCTAGAAAGAGTAAGGAAGAAAAGAAGAACAAAAGAAGAGAGAGCGGCCTACTGCATATAATCACTTCTCTCTCTAGAAAACCTAATTACTATGCAAACGGCAGTTAATCTCATCGGTATTTATACTGGTTAAGCAAGCAAGACTCTGTTTGGTTTAGGCTTTTTATTTATTTAAATCTGCTGCTTTTGTATTATCCAACTCATTTTTTTCTTTTTTGGAATTCTTTAATCTTTTTTGGAAAATACACATTCAATTTCTATAATATAAATTCCTTTTATTTTTTGAGTTAGCATGGTAGGTAGGTAGAGTTTAAAATAAATTATTAGCAGTCTTAGTGCTATATATTTTCAGTTTTAAATTTGTATTTCACTTGTTGTGTTTTAAGTTTTGTATCCACTAATTAAATATCAGTATTATTAAATTGTATTGATTATAATGTTCGATGTGTTAATTGACGTTGTGCGTTCATGATCTCGTAATGTAAATTGATTCACCCATATATTAATCAGTAAACTTAATTATATTATTTTAGTAATTAATTTTCTAAAAACGTAACCATTGTCATGTAGTGTGATCGATTTTATTAACTTATGGTATGAAATCGTAATATAGTTACTTACAAAGTCTCTGTAAATAACAATTTCCTCCTAAAGTTGTAACTTGTTAATTCTGAGTTTAATCACAATCATAAATTGTTATAATCTTTTTTAAAATTGTGTTATTCTAAAATAAAAATGTGTAAATTCATTTATTAAGTAAATTTAATCAAGCGAACTATATACGATATTCTATAGCATTAGTCATGGTATCGCTTATCATAAATAACATATTCTTTTACCTATTAACTTGTCACGGAGCTAAATTAATTATAAAATCATAACACATTAGCATAATTTCGATTGAATTGTTCTAAGATTCTAGCAATATTTCAATGCATAGTGTAACTTTTAATTAGTTAACTCGTTCTTAATTTCAACATGTCAACTAACCGATCCATAATTGCAACAATTTTATCACAATTTCCATCAAAAATAATTATCAATTTTTGTTTTATTTTATTTATTTTCACACAATACCTCTCATTAAAGTGTTGGAATAAATGAATTCCAATATTACAGCTAAAGCATTGACATTCAATTTATAATGTCAAAATTAAATATAACATGTATGGTAAAAAAGGAGAAAATGTATGTAAAGAGCAAGGAAATAAGTAAGTTATTTATGAATAGGTCAAATGCATCATTACGTCCCTCAACTTGGTTTTAAAATTCGAATGTCACCCTTAACTTTTAAAAAGATCAGTTACCCCCCTTAACTTAGTAAAATTGCACCAGTTTACCCCCGCAATGCCACGTGTCAACTTCTGATTGGAGATAGAAAAATGACATTTTTGAAAAGTCAAACCAACCAAATTCTGACACGTGATATTGAGGGAGACTAAGTGGTTCGCTTTTGCCAAGTTGAATGGGGTATTTGATCCATTTGTAAATTTGAGGTAGCATCCGGTTATTAAAACCAAGTTGAGAAGGGTGATGATGCATTTGACCTTTTGAAGAAGCATAATGAATTTAAATTAAAATTTTCATGTATTTACTCACGTACGAAGACATTTTAAGAAAACATCTCAGCAGCTGACTAATTTCCATATTTTGCTATTGAAAAGGATTTTTTAGTTGTTTTCTTCATTTTAGTAGCCTTTCTAATCTTTTCTGTCAAAACTAAAAGCAAGATAATAAAATCAAAAATATATACATATGCTAATTTTGTGAGAATATTCCGCGTGTATCTAGCTAACATCTAGCTGGTAGTGTGGGGACGTGTTTTTTCTCTTTCACTAATCATTATATTATACTACTACTATTTTTATGTGAATTACGAATGTTTTAGTGGGTTAACACTTTTTTATTGGCTTTTTGTCACTCGGATATACAACATATTACCGTCTTAACTATTTCTTAAATTTATCTCCCTGCAATAAAAAGCTCTGAACTCTTGGAAAGTTATAACAGGGATCGTGTTTAAAGGATATTTCTCCCGCATGAATGACATATAGGGGTGTGGAAATGGTTTGGTAACCGAATTATCGAACCGAACTAAACCGAAATATTAATTTTATTCGGTTATTTTAAAAATTCGGTTTGGTTTGGTTTGTAAAATGTTGATATTTCAATTATTCGGTTCGGTTCGGTTTTTGTGTGGAAAAAACCGTAATACCGAAACTAACCGAAGTATATATAAACATATAATAAAGTTTTATTTTAATATCACACCCTTATTTATCTTCTAAAAATACATTTTTATTCTTTTATGTGTCTCTACTAAGCCATTTAATCCATTGTAATGCTTATATTGGATGTGTATTTTGTATTGTTAGAATTTGAAATTTTTGTTAATTAATTTAAAATTTTGGTTTGATTCGGTTTTTAACCAAATCGAATAATTTATTTCGGTTTGGTTAATTCGATTTTGAATCTTATTTGGTTTGGTTCAGTTAACAATATTTTCCTTATTTAGTTTTCGGTTAATTCGGTTTGGTTAAATTCGGTTCGGTTTCGACCGAATACACACCCCTAATAACACATGTCACATATAACTATTATATATTACTATTTTCTATTATTTTAATTAATAATGAAACACGTGTTATTGATAATGAAACACTCTTACCTCTTCACTTAACAGTCTTCGTCTCAGTTTATTCTCATATAAGTTCAGAAAAATGAATAATTAAAAAGACAATATATACTCAACCACAGCACTCATGATTTATTTTTAAAAATTGAGCTCAAATCTCCGATTAACAAGTTACATGGATCAAACTTAGACACACTCTTTTCATAGATGTTGAGTGATGATTGTACAACTAGAGCCCTTCGACATGGAGGAGGAAAATCTTTGAGGTTACACATAAATGAGTTAAATTTGTATTTTTTTAATATTTTAATTTATGTTAATACATTTCTTTTGGTAATAACATATTGTTAATACATTAACATTTATATACTCAAATGAATAATTGTATGTGATGTTTTAAAAAGTCTCGATTCAGGCAAATTTTAAACACCAGTTAATTCCTGTTCTCTTCAACTTCTGAAACCTGAACTTAATTGAACTTAATTGAACTGAACTTAACTGAACTTAACTTAACTAAACTGAACTGAACTGAACTTAATGGACCTGAACTTAACTTAACTGAACTGAACTTAACTGAACTGAATTTAACTGAACTTAATAAATCTGAACTTAATTGAACTTAATAATAAATATATTAATTATTAAAATAATAGTGAAACCCATTAAATATAAAAATAAATAAATTATTAATTATCATTACAAATAATATTATAAATAACTAGCTGTATAAAATAATTAATAAAACAATTTTAATACCAGTAATAAAAAAATTTATAATATCTAAATTCATTTAATTAAAATTTTGTTATTCAAATAATAATTATTGTTATACTTACACGTGAGCTAACAATAATTATTATAATATATTGTAGTTTGGATTCAAATTATCACTTACTATTAGATTATAAAAACGTAATAGTTGTTTTAATTAATAAATATTTTTATTTTATTATTCCATATCACATTTTCTAATTAATTAATACTATGATTATAAATAAAAATATTATTATATTATAGTTACATTAATATTATTATTATATCAATAACACTATTAATTATCACTATTTAAAAATTATTTTTATTATATTTATAATCAATATTAACTACATTAAATAATAATTATTTTTCTATATTAATATTTTTAGCATTGTTCTTCTTTTTATTATTATAACTATTAATTTTTATTAAAGATTAATTAGAATAACCATTATTAAAATTAAAATTTATGGACCTAAACTGAACTTAATAGACATTAACTTAACTTAACTGAACTGAACTTAACTGAACTTAACTGAACCGAACTGAACTTAACTGAACTTAATGGACCTGAACTTAACTGAACTGAACTTAACTGAACTTAACTTAACTTAACTGAATTTAACTGAATTGAACTGAACCAAATTGAAGGTGAATAGAACATGACCTTAATCGTCACACTCTCTTTATTGTTTTTTCTGTAAACTTTAGTTTGTTGGTCAAATTTTTTATACTTTATTTTCACAAGTTAAACATTAATTGCAAATATCATATTTAGGCAACACATATGATTCATTTCATCAGCATATTCAGGCCCTTATATAATTTATGTCTCGGGAGAATTAATAAAATAATAAAATATTTCATTGCATACAAATTGAAATGATAATTAATTATATACAATGGTTTGACGAGAAAATGCAACTAAAAATGGATTAATAGTAATAAAATTAGTATATGTATGTTTACTATTGTTTTACTGTAAATTAAAAAATTAAAGTAGTACAATCAAATATACTTTTTTACATTAAGGACAAATTAAGTAAAGATATTTTTTTTGGCATTTTAGTGATTTAACTGCGGCTTACCCCACAAGCCGTTTGACGAGCTTATTCAGTTACTCTTGCAGTATAAATTATTCGTGTTATTATTTACTCAGTTACTCTTGCAGTCAACAGCCCACGAGGCATTTTTTATCTTAAAATAAGGAATAATCTACTATTTTATTAATTATGATTAAATCTAAATCCAAATTGCGTCCACTTACAATGCCTACTAGGGATGGCAACGGATCCCGGACCCGGTCCGGATCCGTGGATCTGGATCTCGATTTTATGGACCCGTCGGATCCGGATCCGGATCCGGATCCGGGTCCGAGTTCATGAAACGGGTTCGTGTCCGGGTCTGGGTAATGAAACCCGGATCCGGACCCGGATCCGTATTTAAATATTAATTGTATATTTTTATTTATTATTTACCCCGAAAATATTGGATAATTAATATTATTTGATATCCACGAAAATCCAATTGCATGAACATAATTAAATGAGCATGTAAACTATTTAAAATAAGGTGAAATGTACAAGTATGAAAGTTGAAACTAAGAATTTGATGTTAATTACATGGACCCGTTTTGGACCCGGATCCGTGGGATCCGTCGGATCCGGATCTGGATCCGTAAATTATGGACCCGCCGGATCCGGGTCCAATATATGAAAACGGATCCGGCCCGTTGCCATTCTTACTAGTAGATATATGATATTTACCAACTAGAAATCTTATATTTCATTAGAAGTTTGTTCAATCCACCAAATTAGTTTGTTTAATTTACCAAATTTATATTTGTAACATATTTCTACCATATTCCATATATTTACTAGCATTTTACTATATGTCTGTCAGTTATCTACCAGGTTCATAACAATTGAAAATTTATTTTGGAAAAAGAATATCACAATGGATTGCGTTTCAAGCAAAAAATGAGATGAACAAAAAAAACTTTAAAATAGCATGTTAAAAAATAAAATATTTGAGAGATATTTGCAAAATAAAAAAAAAAAAAAAAAACAGCACCATGCGTAATAACATCATCTGCAAGAGAGTGGAAAAGGGAAGACATATGCATGTCATTGTAAACTTTAAAAACGACACAAAAATGTAAACATGAAATAGAAGGGTTACAAATGTATTTAAAATTCGTAACCCCTACACTTTTAACGAATTCTATGCTTTTTAGCATATAAAAGAGAAGATATCTATTATAACTTATAGTTAAATATGATAGTCCTTACATCTTATATTAATTAGGAAGTTAGTTCCTACTTCACAATAGGTTGAACCTCCACCGACATAAAGTCTCGTCGAGAGAAGAGTTTGTGTGCATTCATATACTTTCTTTTCTCGTTCTTTGTTTTAAATGTTCATTATTATTCTTTGGTCCGAACAATTCTGTCCAATGCTTTTCTGCACCTAAAAATTTGAAATTATCCCTTGACTTGTGCCAAAGAAAGTTCATCTCAACCAAAATAATGAATACATAATTCCGTTCAGCAATTTTACTTCAATGTACAGACTACTCATTCATTTTGGATCCTTCTGTAATTTGGTCTGACAATATAAGATAGATTCTTTTATGAGAAAGGGGAATCAAAACAGAACAAAGTTTGTCGGAAACCAAGACACGAAAGATCAATTGGATACTGGAACAAGACACTCAATGCCCAAGGCCCCACCATTGAACACATTGTAAAACATATCCCGGTTCAGCAGAGAAGATGACTGAGCAGGTAGCTAATCTTGCAACTTCAGGCTTTCACAGCATTTAGCAATACAAGGATCACAGATTCACAACAACATTCCATAACGAAATAAGCATGGCAATTGTCCACAAACGCTAGTTGGATGAACTGTTGACATCAAATATGTTCATATCTATAACTCTACAAGACAAACTATTCAATGAAATTACACTTGTGAATCTGTTGTATAACCTATGAATCATACAAAGATTAACAACTTACAGAGTTTAATTCAGACTAAGTCCCCTCCCTTCTCTGCATCAGTCCCCCCAATCAAAACATTTAGCTTCATTTCAACGAATATTGTAATGAACACTCCATCACTAACCTTCAACATTTTCCACAGCGGAAGCTCTAACCCATAACTCACCAACATTCTGTGTCTGGGTTTAATCTTCCGCTCCAAGCTGAATGAAAAATACTGCGGAAATCCTTTCAATTCCTTCAAATCTCCCTTCATTTCCTCCAGAAAGTACTTCGCTTTTGGCGCCAGATTATTCTCCACACTTAAGGTCAAGATTCCCGGCGACCTTACCACCATCTGTTTAACCTCGCTCCGTTGAAAACCCAAACTCATCAAGTATTCAATCTTAGCCATCAGACTAATTTTAACGTTATACACAAGCAACAACGCAGTCTGAGAATTGATAGCGCTGCGCCCCACAAACCCTAGCTCTCTCAGGAAGATAAGCGCAGGACGCAATTGGTCAGATATATTAGAGACTAATAGCCTAGGGCATCGAGAAATGGATTTGGCAACATCAGGGAATGGAATTCCGACCTCGTTGAGTAGGAAATCGAAAATCGGGTAGAGGCAGAGATAGGGATCGGAAGTGAGAAGGATAGGATACATGTCGAGGACACGACCGATGGCTGGACGGCGAAGGCCCATGGAATAGAGGCAACGGAGGACGGAGTGGAGAGCAGAGAGAGGAGTAGAGCGTAGGTTAGGGTTTACAGTGAGAGCTTTTCGGGTATTGATATTGAGAGCAGCGAGGTAGAGGACTTTTTGACGGAAGAGAAGACCGGAATCAGTCGTTGAAGTGGCGACGACGGAGGCGGTGGTCGGAAGGCAATGGAGGGATTTAGAGAGTGAAAAGGAATTCAAGAAAGGGAGAGGAAGAAATGGTTTGGCCGTGAAATTCATGTTGGAACATGCCATGGCCATTGCTCTATCCTCAATTCCTCGTTATCCCGCTCTGGCTGTCACTCCTTTACTTCAGAACCCCATACGACGCGTCGTTTCTGGCATAATACAAAGAATCGGACCAACGAAACCAGCTAAGCCAAAGAATGGAAAGAAAAAGAAAAGAGAGGCAAGTTTCGACCTAACAGAGGATCCAAAGAAAAAGCGTGAATTACGGAGAATGGAAGGAAGCGGTTGTCAAACAAACTGGTTAGAGAGAGAAAGCGAGTGGCGGTAAGGATGGAGATTTGGAAGAAGCATCAACAAACAGATTGGACTTTAGAGAGAGAGAAGATTGAAATTACAGCTACAAAAAAGGGGGCAATTACATGTCAGCTGCAATTAAGATCCTAAAATGTAGGATTGGGGAAAGTGTGCAGAAGAATTGGATTTTAAATCTCGTCCTGCAAAAAGCTAGAAGGAATCGGATAGAATGGGAAGGGTTAAGCTAAAGATCCAGAAATTGGGGAGCTTAGGCAGCCGTCAAGCCACCTACGGCAAACGGAAAATTGGCATTCTGAAGAAGGCCAGCGAATTATCAGTTCTCTGCGACGTTGATATTCTCCTTCTTATGTTCTCCCCTGGTGGCAAGCCATCCATTTGTATAGGAAAACGGAGGTAATTGCATTTCCTCCATTATTGCATTTCTCTTTTCCATTGGATCCTTCAATATTCAAATTCTTCGTTGCATTGCATTGTTTTTTTTTCTTCTTTTGAATTTCAATTACTTGCTCTTGCATATATGTTTGCCTAATTGAAGCTTAATTTTCACTCTTTATGTTTGTATGTGGTGATTTTTATCAGCATTGAAGAAGTGATTGCAAAATTTGCTCAATTAACACCTCAAGAGAGAGCAAAGAGGTGAATTATAGTTGTTTAATCTCTTTTCTTTGATAAATGATGTAATTTTGGTCCAGTTTAAATACGATACCTATTTCTTTCATTTCTACAGGAAGGTAGAAGGCCTTGAAGTAAGTTCTTGCTACCACTTTCAACATCTGGAATATATTGTCTGCTTTTCGCTTATCACTTGCCTCGGTGACTCATTCTTTTAATGGTTAGTTTTGTTCTATTTGAACGTATAGGCACTGAAGAAAACTTTCAAGAAGTTAGACCATGATGTTAACGTAACTGAATTTCTTCGCTCAAGGTGATTAATTAGTGCCTCGCATTGTTTCATAACATACTAGAGGACTTGGGTTTCCAATTACTGAAACATTTCTTTTTGTTTTTTTTATCTTTCTCCAGCTTTCAAACAGCTGAGGTATGGACTCTTTAATAATAATGGCGCTACAAATACTGAAACTCTTGTACATGATGAGTTTACATGTTTTAATTTACATTGATCAGGATCTCACAACTGAATCAAGGATACTGCAAAGCCAACTTTCTGATGCGCATAAGCGATTAAGGTCACATTTGTTTCGAGTTGCAACATTACAAAACATACTACTTTCCCCACACTAATTTGAATATTTCACCGAGTTCTTACAGTTGTTGGACGAATATAGATAAGATCAATAGCATGGAACATTTGTGGCAACTGGAAAATTCAATCAGAGAATCACTTGACCAAATTCAAGCTCATAAGGTATGCCTGTCATTCTTGTCATAATTGTTTAGAATGCAGAGAATTCCTTTTTATTCAAATCTGGAATGAGGATTAACTACAATGTCCTTAATGAATCTATTTGATCAAGTTCCTAAGTGAAAAATGAAGCTCGTTGTTGCCCACAAATATACTACAACTATTTATGGTGGTAAGTATCATGTGTAGTAACTATTTGGATTTATACTTTTGGCAGGAGTACCTCGGTAAACAGCAACTAATGTCACTAGTAGAATGTAATAATCAGGTATTAAAGAACTAAATAGTTTCAGTCGTAACTTTGTGATGTTGCTTCTTTAAAGATAGTGTGTGAGTAAGTATAATTTGCAGTTCCAGAACGGGATACAAGTTCCTTTCAGAATGACTGCTGAGCAGCAACTGCCACCCATGCCATGGATTACTAATAATGAAGCTCAACAGATTGTTTTACCAGACGAACTACTCTCCCATAGGTGATTAAAGCTTTTCAAATTATCCAAATGGCCTCTTATTACCAATAGAGACTAATTATTTTTTTCCTTTTAGGGATGTGGAATGTTCTGCAAGTTCCTCCTTGGGAAGTTACTCTGGCTACTTTGGGACAGGAAAAAATTCAGAGCTTTCTAATTCTAGTCAAGAAACTGGTGTTAATGGTCTTCTTAACGAGTTAAACGCAAATAATGCATCACTGAGGTTGCCGTTAACTGGACATTATCCTAATTTCTTGCCATACAATCTCAACTATATGAATGAGGTGAAATACCAATCAGCAGGCGAGCTGAACCAGCAAGAAAGCCCTGTGGATTTTGCAATCAATGGGAGTTTTGAATCCTCTAAAACCGGTTTCGATGCTACCCCTGCTAGTTGGGCTTCATCATCTGGACCATGTGGGATTACCATGTTTGACGACCATTTGTATTCCCGGGTTAGTTTCCACTGCATAATTGCTTCTTTTTGCTAAACGTTTTTTTCCTTTCTATAAAGTGCTGAATGGTATGAACATAGCATAGGCTTGGAATACATTGCACAAGGACAATTACGTTTTGCCGCCCTCAATGCCCCACTGGGCAATAGTACACTCGCCAGCCCCCAGTGTCATCTTATGATTGGTTTGACTTTCAAAGATGTCAGATATTTATTTTTTTCTCTCGTCAATCAAAATGCGACACGTGGCATTGAAAGGGCTGTCAAGTTCACTTTTGCCAAGTGTAAGGGGTTGGTAGAGACTTTTCAAAGTTTGGGGGGGAGGGGGGGCGAAACGCAAATCATGTCAAATTGATGGCTCTAAGCATGTATTTGGCCCATTGCATAATGTGTGGTATAGGCATGGGGTGATTGTGGCATAATGCATCATGATATGGTATAAATATGGTATGGCGGTATAACTTGGCAATGGCAATGCCAAGTTATACCGCCATACGTATTACATGGTATTTGGGACTAATGAGACTTGTGAATAATTATTTGGACAGCAGCCAAACTGAAGTTGAAAGGATGATGATATAGTTGAGTCATTGATGAAATTGCTGTGTGGTTTTCATATACCCCCCAAATGATGCTGCTGAATTTGCTTCTGGGTTTTAGCCATATTGCAAATCTGAGCTGCAGCCAATGAGATTTTTTACCAATATAATATATATATTATATACACATAAATATGTATGGCAATTAAACCCTGCTGCTGCTGTCGGTGATGGTGTTGGTGAATTGTTAGAAAAAGGAAATGGTGGCAGTTGGGAGGCTGTGCTTTTTTTCATATCACAGTTTCTATTGTTTTTCTGTATACGAACCATATATACAAGCAATTATAGTAATAATTATATAGGATTTGTTGACAAGGTTCTTAGTGTGCTCATCTGTATGTTAAAAAACATAAATATAAATAGTAATAATCATGTAGGTTCTGTTGTTTACATTTCTGGATTTCTTTCTTTGTTAAATACGTCATAGTTTGAATGTCTCTCATGTTTCTCAAACTTATATGAAATGTGCATACGTGTCTTTTGTGTCATAAGTAGACTGTTTTTAAAATGGTAATGATCTTTGAAACGGATCTCGTAGTTCTTTCATCTTTTGAAAAATGATCTTGTAATTCATTCAATTTTCAAAAAATGTACAATATTGCTCCGTAAACACCACGTGTGAAATTCTGATCGAAGATTAAAAGTTAAAAAAAATAGCATCATTAAAAAGTCATACCAATCGGAAGATGACATGTTGCGTTTAGGAGCTACAAGGTCTATTTTTTAAAAAATGAGAGTAGTAGGTGGGGTAAAGGTGAAGGAACTAATGATGCTTTTAACCTTTTTAAAGCATGGCTAAGAGTGTATATTTCTGCAAATAGTCACATAAGATACAAAGATTGCGTTGGAGAAACTTAAATTGCACGCCTTTATTGTTATATTGAATTTTTTACGTCACATATTTAATATATAACTGATACATGTCGAGTATATGTCTTTTGTACATACATATGTATGTATGTATTAAACAAATCTTGGGTGAATAAGAAAAATTGATTTTAGAAATTTTTTTCTAAGCTGAATATCTTCTCTCTATTTTGTAGTTACAAATTTTCAATTACAATACGTTTACAGCGCAAATCAATTAAAAATCGAGAACAAAGGTTGATTACAAAATCGTAACAATATTTGAACAAAAGAAATCAAAATTACGCCATGCATCAGCTGAAGAAATAAATTGGAAAGACATGTTCAATATTCATTAACATTGTCACTAACCAAACAACGATACTATCCATTGATTTCTGCATTGGTTTCGATCCAAGCAAAATTCGAATTTGAAAATTAAAAACCGAAGCAAAGAAAATCAAATCAAATTGAACTAATATTGATTACAAATCCAGATGGAACAACAAATCGGGAAAAAAATGACAACAAGATGAAAATATATATTTAAAAATATCCTCGGAAAAAGTGAATTTCGAACACTATTTGACCTCCTAATTGAAAAATTCAAATTTTTGTTTCAAATTGGACTCAATGACAACACCAACGCACCACCATAAAAGACAATTAACATGTACGATAACGTAATATAAAAATGCTTCCAACCTCCAATTCCAATTTACCAAATTATGATATGGAACAAACACAAAAAATTATTCAATAGCAAATAACGAGCTGTAGCATTAGCGTTGGATGAAAACTGTGTTTTTTCATATGTTCATCCTTGTATTTTTTGATTGATGAACAAACTATTTGCAGAAATTTATTAACGTTGAAATAAAAGTTGTAATTAAAAGAAATCGAAGAACGTTTA
The DNA here is from genome assembly GCA_949673415.1 of Euphorbia schlechtendalii. NCBI lineage: Eukaryota > Viridiplantae > Streptophyta > Magnoliopsida > Malpighiales > Euphorbiaceae > Euphorbia > Euphorbia schlechtendalii. The sequence continues at coordinate 670 of CATIWQ010067887.1, read as the reverse complement.
AAATAATTCAAAAAAAGAAGGGGAGAGGAAGTAAGATCAAGAGACAGATTCCTGAGAACAAAACAACGTAAATTACTAGAAGAGAAAAACAAAATTTGCCATATCACCTAATTTGATGGAAAAGATTCAAAAGTTACAAAAATTAACCGAAGGAGGTAGTGGTTGAATGTAAACAAAAAATACGATGAGATTTAAATTATTATGATAAAATCGAAGGAGGTATTAATATATTTATGCAAACCCAGTGAGGTTATAATTATTTACCATACATTATTTTATATCTTAATTTAAAATAATTGTTCAAATTAGAGGAACTTTGTGATTGCAGCAAACAAATTACATTCTTCTATACTTGATTTTAATCTTAAAGAAGTATAATTCAAATCAGGGTGACCGATATTTTTATTAACTTTACTCCCAAACCATTATCTTAGCCAAACAATTCAAGGAAAGGGGATTTATCCGGCTTTTTTGAGATTCTAGTACTAGCTACCTTGTTAGGTGTGTCCTAGTTCTAGACATGTGTTATTGATATGTAATAAACAAGTTACATTTTTTGTGTTACATTTTAAAGGCATTAATCTTTTCTATTATATATATTGTGCTATATTTAGATTAGAGTATCCGTTGATAATAAATCATAAATGTCCCAAGTCTGTTTTAATCATGG
>CATIWQ010067886.1:0-27761 GCA_949673415.1 Euphorbia schlechtendalii | reverse complement strand
ACATATAGTATTATATAGTATATTTTTATATGTGTATTTTAAGTTAGTATGGTTTTAAAAATAAAAGAAAAGAACAATTTTTTTTTTTGGATTTTGAACACATCGCTACCGCGATTTATATCACACTCATGAATATAGTTGTCAAAACTTTCTATTTCTGTATTGAGAAAGTCATGATAGCGACTGGCTTTCGCGATCGTGACTGGTGCGATTTTACAGCAGTTATTGCTGTAATGGTTCTATTTCTAATGGTTATGAATCGTATATATCCATTGAAATAGCCCTAATTACCCAATTTCCTAAATTTATATCTATTTTCCTAACTGGTTTTCCCAAATCAATCACTCTTTTAAAAAAATACAATCTCTTGCAAACAAGTTTTCTCTATTTTTCCAAATCAAACAAAAATCTTTCTTTCTTGAATTCAATGGCTCCCAAGAAATCTAAAGCAACTAAAGGAAAGAACAAATTGGTCAACCAATAAAATAAGTATGGATGCCCTTTTCCAATTTATAGTGAAGAATAAGTCGAAAGATACTTGAGAATGAAGAACTTTAATTTCCAAGGTACACTTTTCTACGATCCTACTTTTGTTATTGATGCTAGGATTCATGTGGAAGTAGAAGAGTATTTTTCAGTATTTGGATTGGAGAAATTTGTGAAAATGCGATTTCCATTTATCGAGGAATGGGTCCTCGAATTTTTGGTTATTGTTATGAAAGATGGGAACTTTTTGAAGGGAAAATTCAGGAATGGAGGGGAGGAGTATAAGTTTACTTTAATGGATATGATTAAGTGGTTTAGTTTAGGAGAAACTTATGAAGAGATTGATAAGGAAGAAGATTATGATGTAACGGATGTTTGGACTGAGTTAACGGGATTGGATTGATACGATGTCAAAAAATCGTCAAACAAAAACATTCGGATTAATAGCCTTCTCTACCTTCACAAGTTTATTTCTCAAAGTCTTTTCTTTCGACATGAAACTACTAAGGTGTCGATGAAAGACTTGGTAATATTGGAGTGCGTGGTTTCGCAATTACGGCCAAAGTTTTCGATGTATATGTAGGGGTCCATCACTAGTTTGACTACACATAAAAAGGCTAGAGTTGGAGGTGTAAATACAATTTGCCAAATTATTTTGGGGGCGAAGAACCAACTACCATATCAATATAGTCCAAGAGAAAAATTTAACTTTATGGGAGGAGTATATATGAAGAGAGAATGATTAGTCAAAGAAGACGAAGGAAAATTTACATTTTTACGGTATGGGGTAAAGGTAAGGAAGTTGAGATCGATAGAAGGATCTACTTCTCGAGAAAATTAAAATGATGAAGATAATGAAGAAGTTCAAATCGGAAGTAGTGGATCAAGACAATCCTTTGGGAGTACACAAGATACTTTGAGAGGAAAGTTCGTTAAAGATGTCGACCAAGCATGCCTAGACATAGACTCCATACAGCAAAATGTTTTATCAACTAATGAAATCCAACATTTCTTTGAATTGTAAGTTGAATGCATACTTCAGAATGAAGAATTTGGATATCTCACCGAATCCTCAAGATTCAAGTTCGGATGATTAAACAGGGTTCAATTTCTTTCTTTTATTTTATTTTCTTTTCTTTTTATTTGTGTGTGATTAGTTTAGATTTTCAATTTAATAAAATCTCTCACAATGAGGACATTTTAGTGTTGGGGGCAATTGCAAAATTCCAAAAATCCAAAAAAATTAAATAAATTAAAAAAATTGAAGAATTTGAAAAGTTTACTTGATTTTGTGTTATTTATACTTTATCCATACCTATACTATACCAACATATGTTCCAAGGTTATTGTGAGTGTTAGGTATTTCAAGTTTGATGTTAGTGCATATTTCGAACAAACTATTTCGAGTATGACCACACATTGAGAGTGTGAGCATTTTAGCACAACATTTAGCAATTGGCAAGGATGAGTTGTGAGTAACATTCAAAAGCAACATTCCAAGTAAGTTTCGAATATATTTTCAATGCAACATGAATTAGTATAAGTTATATAGTTTTAGTTTAATGCTACCAATAAGTTTTAAGTGGAGTAATAGTGTTCTTACTATGAGTTTTATATGCATTTCTCGAATACGTCCTCTAAGTATTAAGTATGTCTAAAGTGTAGGGAAACTATAGCCATAATACTTTGAAAGTGATCAATAAAGAATGAGGGTATTAAGAGTGAAAAATCAAAAGAAAGAGAGGATAACCAATTAGTTATGCAAAAGGCGAGGAATGGTACGGAGCAGAAACTGCAACCATTCAATGAGTGAAAAAAAAAGAAAAAGTAGCATAGCATGAAAAATGAATTTGTACTTAAAAAACATATGCTTAAAAGTAAAAAATGAGAGAAAGTGGTATGGAGCATAAAATGCAACCACTAAAAAAGGGAGAGAGTGGTTTGGAGCATAAAATGCAACCACTAAGAGTGTTTGGCCTCCTAGATTACCTAAAATGCCTTGAGATCAAACTTTCCAAAGTGTGCTCCTTTTGTCCTTTATACTTTATATTATACTTGAGAGAAGGACATTTTTGAGTAAGCATATAACACTTATATGAAGACGCAATTCGGTTGACCCTCCATTAAGAGCAAAGGTATGCAACTGAACTATATAAATTGCACATTACTAATTTGTGGGAAAAATTTTGAACTTTTACTTGAATTTTATGCAACGTGGGAATGTGGTACTCACTGCAATGGTCTTTCGCCAAATGAGGAACGAACTTGAATTACTATTATATACACTTCTATTGTGTTTACCTTGAGAATAAGGCAAAAGTTAAGTGTGGGGGTGTGATAAGTGTATATTTACACTTATTATCATGACATTTTTAATCATAAAACGATATGGTTTTGTTTCATTTTATGCTTCATATAAAAGATTTCACGTGGTATGTAGTTGTTTTTTATGCAAATGCAAAAACTAGGTAAATCTTGGGAGTCAAATGATCAAAAGTAGAATTCTATGTAAAAAGAGTGAAAAAGGTACAAAAAGAAGCGTGGAACACAAGGATTTGGCTTAGGATCGAACTTGTCGAAGATCAGTAAAGTTAAAAGAAGAATTTTGAAGAAAAAGCATTGTTCACGGTCGTGACACCCATTCGCGGTCGCGACTTGTTATTCTTCAAAACAGAAAGTTGTCAACCATTAGTCACGATCGCGACATATAATTCATGAGTGTGACATGCAATTCGCGATCGCGACTTGTAATGGTTATTTGTTATCTCTTATCAACTACCAACCGCCAAATAACAAAGATCAACTGCGATCAATCGCCATCAACTACCAACTAAAAAGACACCTTTTGGAAGTCAACCATCATGAAAAGGTGCATTTTCATTATGGATGAGGATGAATCTTTGCATCCAATCATATTGACATGATGCAACTCTTCACCAATGGACACGACTCTTCATTTGGATAGACGCAACCCTTCACACTCTATAAATAGGGTTCAAATCACACCAATTTTATGCATGGTGTTTTTGCATTGAATGATAGTATGCGTGTATAGATAGAGAGTGAAACTATCTAGATTTCGCTACATTCAAAGTCTTAGCGAGAAAAATGTATAAGTGATTCGATTCCTATTTCGATCACTATATTTCTAAACAAATTCGAGCATTTATTATATGAGTATAATTGCAATGCACTTATCAATAAAAGTTTTTGTTCTTCAATATTCTTTTGTTCGATATTCATAAAGAATAACATCCTAGCGGAGGTTCTGCACAAGTCGAGATAAAATTCAAAGTAAACGCAGGAATTGCTAGAATTGACAACTCCCATTAAAGAGTAGATACGGTTTGATCAACTTTAGCTTTCACTTGCATACCTTCTAACTTTACTTTTTTTTCTTCTTCTACTTTCTATTTCAAAATTTATGATATGTCTATGTGTCATAACGAGTATTTCCTCTAGCGACATTTATATTAATCAAGTTATATGCTTTCGAGTTAACTTTAAGAGTGATTTCGGGGTTAACCAGATTGTGTATAGTCACTGGATCTGTGATTATAACACTGTATAGTGAGCCAACACTTTTGGAATGGTAACTTGCTAAATATGGCTATGTGAGAGAAACCCGTACTAAGCATAGTAATATTGTTATCCAGGTTCCTATAAGTGTCATAATTCGTTTACCCTAGACTTAGAAAAGTCATCTCATGTGTTGCTCTGCGGTGAATTATTGAATATTAGGGTGTCTAGAACTTTATTTGTTGAAGTTATTTAGTGTAGAAAATATTCTTGATAATTTTGCATGTTTTTTTCTGTTAAACTTGTCCTTAGGGAATATCTATATATTTTATATCTTCTCTAGTCTGTTCATAAATCTATCTATTCATCTGTCTATCATCCAAACCCTCCAATCAAAATTACCTATTTTCATTTACCCCGTAACTCTATTTGGTCTTTAGAACTGAATCCCTTCCTTGTGGGATCGATATCTTTTAAAACTACATCGTAACTATATAACTTGCACTGGTCACCATTTTTCTATTTAGATAAGCGGTATTGACAACACCTGTTCGTATTTTGAACTTTTATCTTATCGTAAAAAAGTGGGGAACAAGGTTTTTGGCATCATCACCGAATATAAGCCCTCTAAATTAGTATAGTCAAAACCTTGCGATCATTGAGCCTAAAGGTTGTTGGATGGGAAGCCAAGTTTAGGTTAACCTCTAGCAGCTCAATACTTTGGGATCCTATGAGGTCACACACTTTAGGTCTTTATCGGACTAAGTAAAGAACCTATAGACAGGGTCTATGCCTAGAATATCTATTTGTCGAATTCGTTGGAAGAATTATTAATTGGTTAGACCAAATTAATAATTAAAGGGAATAAATAAAAAATAGGGAAAAATGCACGGAGTGGATCAAGAAAATTTTCCCATTACGAGTGGGCCCCAAACAAACATGGGATGTTCTGAGTGGGGCTTGCGCGGCTACCTTGCAAGCTGAAAAGCTCGTGGGCTGCTAGTGCGCAAGGACATCCCCCGCGCACTAGCGAGCTACAGGCCTGCAATCATTGCCCAAGGTAGCGTTTACGTGGGCTGCCGCGCAAGCCAACAAGCCCAACGTTTGGTACAACGGGCTTGCCTTGTGGAAGGAAACAAACAGCGGGTTCTAGTGACCTACGCGGAAAACCTGCATGTAGAATGGGAATATATCATCCCATATAGTGTTTTAGGTTGATTCTAACACTCCCCCTTTTCCCTATATATAGGCCTCCAATTCTTCTTTATTCCACACTTCAGCTCAGCCTTTCTCTCTGAGTTCGACGCCTTCTTCGTTTGTTGTGCGAGTCCTTCATCAGTTTCTCAAAAAAAAGAAGAATTCTTTTAAAGGCTCTTTCTATTTTGAAGAGAGCCTTCTCGGTTTATATTTTCGGGTTGGTTTTCGAGCAGTCTAGCATGAGGTTTTAGTCTGTGAAGATCTGTGTAGATCAATCATAGAGATTATCATAGTTTGGAGGCTCATGCTAATGAAGTTCTGCCAAATTGCTCTAAGGGAACATCGCATCCAAAAGAAAGAGAACCATGCATCAACTTGTAATGTTCTAAACTTAGATGCTATGTTACTTTTATAAGTTTTATAAACCTATAAGCATATATGGAATATTTTAACTTAGATTATATCAATCATGGTATGCTTAGAAGATCTTTAGGTAAATTTTAAGTTTTAAAACTTTGTCTTGCAACTTGTGCATGTTCAATTACAGTCTTGATTAACCAGAAGTAATATTAGAGCCTGCTTTATGCTATGCATGATTGAATGATTGATTATAATAAGTTAAAATGATTTTTTCTATGAAATAATTAAAGTATGCTATGCATGATTTTTGTTTCAATTCTTGTTATAGAAAATGATGTGATATCTAGATTAAGGTTTTGCTCAAACTTAGTCTAGGTGATTATCATATAAATTAGCAATGTTTTACTACATGTGTAAATGCTTTAATTGAAGGTCATCCCATACTTCACTTAATTAAAGAACAAAATCTTTAAATCATAATTATCTGTGGTACAACAATTCGAAGTGCCCGTGGTTATTTTGGCAAGGATTGGACTTGGTTGCTTATTCACTTTAAGGGGGCCTCTCCTACTTGGAAATCTCCATCGATATTAAATTCAAAAGTACCTTAGGGACTTTTATGACTTAGTTGATTTCTAGCATGGGAATTATATTTCGCATATAGTTTTATAAACATGGTTCAAGTTGTTAAATTAAAACTTATAGACATAGGTGCAATGACTTAAACATGAACCTTTTTTGTTTTGCATACTATGTGGAGTCTTGGAATAATGGAATGATTATGATATACTAGTCCCGATCATGTTCCCTTAGAGTTAATAATTCTAAATAGCCTGGAATTATTATTTTCATAATCATTTACATTGTATAAGACCTAGATTAGGGCGAGACCAGGAGCACCAATAAAATCCCCAAAATAATATTAAGGTAGTATATAGTCTTCCAGTCATAAGTCGTGATACGAACCTTATTAACTGATGTAAGCACATATACAACATGCCTTCCCTTAACATGTGTTTAATCATGAGACTAGATGGGGTTAATGCCTTAACCAAAATGGGTAAGTTATCCATATTATTGGAGCTAATGCCAGATTGGAGACACATTTGTGGAGTCGTATAATTGGGTATGCACATCTCGAGAAAGAGAGCTCAAATGGATTAGCAATTGCATGAGATGTAAATGGATGGGTTCTAACCATGGTTATCTTATTATGGCCTGACCTTCTATAGCGGGGGTCATGATGAGTGGCTATGGATGTTACCTACTAAGGAAAATTTGTTGAATCAAATTTCCTGAATTTAAATAGAAGGTGGCTACTTGAATGTCAAGAAAATAGTAGGAATTATGCATTTAATTAAAGACCTTATATTAAATGTATGTACATATACTAATGTCTAAACAAATTCTATCTTATATCTAGTTTGAATATGAACACTAACACCTATATGCATTCGATTAACAACAAGTTTTACAAAGGAGATAGCTTTCATGAGTGGTTCAAGTGTGTGACAAGGTTCCTAAAAAGCCTTGGTCTAGATTATATACTAGATAATCCATATCCCAAACTCCCTAAAGAAGATCCTTTCATTTATCAAATTGATAAGTACATGAAGAACAAAATGGATTGTGATTTTGCATAGAACTTCATGGTAAACACTATGCTTCCAAGGTACAGGGATCTTTGCAAAAGTATGGACCTGGAGTGTATGATTGTGAAACTTGTAATGATGGATAATCCTGAAAAATTCATGCTATTTGCAAGTCTTGGGGCCTACACCTTATCAGTTGAGTTTGCCATAACTGTTTATGATAACTCTGAACAATTAAGGAAAATGGGAGTTACTTATGATCCGGAAACCTTGAAATAGATTGTATTGAAAGGTCTACCACATAGGTATGATAATTTCAAAATAGATTTCTATGGCATCAATGATCATTGTAATTTTTCTAAAATGGTAAACCTATTGGAACAATATGATATACAGTTTAGAAATAAACTTGAGAATCAACTTGTTGTTGAGGATCGAAAGATAAGAAAGTCCAAGGCTTTCAAGGTCAAGAGAAGACTCATGAAAAGTGCCAAAATGAAATGCAAGTTGAGAGCTTTGATTTTTGAACAAGGGAAGAAGAAGCCAAGTAAGGCATCTACTTCAGGTATGTTCATGATAGAGAGTTTCTCTACAGTTCCCTATGAGTCTACTTGGGTATTGGATACTAATTATGGTACTCATATCTGTACTTCTGTGCAGGGATTGCGGAATAGTAGGAGGCTTGCAAAGAGGGAAATGGACCTAAGAGTTAGAAATGGAGCATGGGTTGCTGCACTTGCTGCAGGGATATATAGCCTTCGTTTGTCTAATGGCCTAGTTTTAGTTTTGAACAATTGCTATTATATTCCTACTCTCACTAAGAATATTATTTTTGCTGCGCATTTACCAACAAAGGGATTTAAAATTTTATTTTCTAATAATAAATGTCAAATTCGACGCAATAATGTTCTTAATGCTTGTGGAATATCTGTTGATGGCATTTATGTTCTAGATACTAAAATAGAAATTCTGAATATGAACATTGTTAAGAAATTGAGATTAGATAATGTGAAGTCCTCATACTTATGGCATTGTCGTCTAGGCCATATAAAGGAGACTCGCTTAACTAAGTTACACAAATGTGGAGTCTTGGGCCCAATGGAATGGGAATCCTATGGTGCGTGTGAACCTTGTTTAAAAGGGAAGATAACTAAGAAACCTTTTAAAGGAAAAAGAAAATGAGCCACTAATACTTTGGAAATAATGCATTCCAATGTATGTGGTCCAATGAGTGCTAAGACACATGAGGGTTTCGTCTACTTCATAACCTTTATCTACGATTACTCCTGATATGGTTATTTGTACATTATGAGGCACAAGTCTGAGAGTTTTGAGAAATTTAAAGAGTTCAAAACCAAAGTAGAGAAATAACTTGGGAAAAGTATCAAGACCCTTTGATCTGATCGAGGTGGTGAATACTTAAGTTAAGAGTTTCAGGATTATCTAAGGGATAATGGTATTTTATCCTAGTGGACACCTCCTTATACACCCCAACACAATGGAGTGTCAGAAAGGAGAAATCGAACAATACTCGATATGGTTCGGTTCATGATGAGCCAAGCAAAACTTAGCAAATCCTTTTAAGGTTATGCACCTGAGAGCATAGTTTATATTTTAAATAGAGTGTCCTCTCAATAAGTCGATCAAACTCCATACGAATAAAGGTATGGTAAAAACCTGCTCTTTCTCACTTGAGAATTTAGGGATGTCCTGCTTACGTAACAAGGATGAGTTGAGATAAGCTATATGCTACGTCTAACAGGTTTCTATTTGCAGGTTACCCTAAGGAGACTATAGGTTACACCTTTTTTTATCCCAAGGAACAAAGTCCTTGTTTCTAGAAATGCTCAATTCCTTAAGAAGGAGCATATACTTGTGAAAGCTAGTGGGAGCAATCTTGAGTTAGACACTCAAGAAGATCAAACAGACAATCAACTAATTATACCTACACTTTTTACACAAGAGAGTGTAAGCATGGAACAACCTACTATAAAACTGATATTACGTAGGTCAAGCTAGGCTCCAATCGCTCTCGATCGATACGGGTTTCTCATCACTGATGATAATCATCTCTTCCTTATGGAAGATGATGAGCCCATGACTTACAATGAGGTAATGGAAGGCTTAAAATCTAACAAATGGTTAACAACCATGAGGTCATAGATGGACTCCGTGTATGAAAATCAAGTTTGGAGCTTGATTGATGCTCTATGTGGGATTAGGCCCATAGGACGAAAGTGAATTTTGAAGAAGAAAACTGACATGGATGGTAACATAGTTACCTATAAAGCAAGGCTGGTTATAAAAGGTTACAATAAAAAAGAAGGCATTGACTATGATGAAACCTTTTCACCGGTGGCCATGCTAAAGTCTATCAGGATACTCCTTACCATTATTGCTCATTACGATTATGAGATTTGGCAGATGGATGTGAAAATAGCATTCCTTAACGAGAATATGGACATGGATGTGTATATGGCATAACCTGAGGGTTTTACATCCAAGGATGGCTCGAAGGTATGCAAGTTGCAGAAGTCCATTTATGGACTTAAGCAAGAATCAAGGAGCTGGAATCTTAGGTTTGACGAGATAATTCGAGAAATTGGATTTGTATCAAAAGGTAATAAGCCCTGTGTATATAAGAAGGCTAGTGGGAATGCGATCGTTTTCCTTGTATTATATGTTGATAACATATTACTGATAGGAAATGATATTCCTTTTCTTCAGACAGTTAAGTCATGGTTGTCAAAGAAATTTTCTATGAAAGACCTTGGAGAAGAAACTTTTATACTTGGTATAAATATCTACCGAGATAGATCCAGAAGGCTAGTAGGTCTTTGATAAGTGTATAATTACACTTATTATCTTGATATTTTTACTCATAAAACAATGTGGTTTAGAGTCATTTTATACTTCATATAAAAGATTTCAAGTGATATTTAGTTGTTTTTTATGCAAGTGCAGAAACTAGGTGAATCTTGGGAGTGAAATGATTAAAGATGGAATTCTATGTAAAAAGAGTGAAAAAGGTGAAAAAAGATGCATGGAATGCAAGGAATTAGCTTTGGAACGAAGTTGTCAAAGATCGGTAAAGTTGCAAAGAAGAATCATGAAGAAAAGCATGAGTCAGTAACCATGTCACGATCATGATTTCTATTCGCGATTGGCCAAGTCACGCTCGAGACTATCTATTACGATCACGACTTATCATACTTCACAAGTAGTAAGTTACCAACTTACATTCACGATCGCGACACGTATGTTACGCTCGCGAATCGTGACAGATTTGATAAACTCTTCTCAACTTCCAACCACCGGATAAGAACGATAAACCGCCATCAACTGTCAGATGAAGAGACACCTTTTGGAGATAATGAACCATGAAAAGGTGCCTATCTAGTGAAGATAAGGATGAAATCTTACATCCAATCACATTGAAGATGATGCAACCCCTCACCAATGGACATGACTATTTGTTTGGATAAACACAACCTTTAACAATCTATAAATAGAGGTTCAAATCAACCATTTCGTGAATGGTAGTGTGCATATAGAGAGAAGATGGTATGAGATGTTATACATGATAGATAGAGAGTGAAAGTTATATGGATTTCGCTAAGTTCAACGTGTTAGAGAGAAAAATGTATAAGTGATTCGATTCTTGTTTCGATCACTAGATTTCTCCACAAATTCGAGCGATTTTTGTATGAGTGTATAAATAAAAGTTTCTGTTCTTCAACATTCATTTGTTCAATATTCACAAGGAATAGCATCCTAAAGGAGGTTCTGTACGAGTCGAGTCCGAATTCAAAGTAGACACAGGAATTGCGGGAATTGACGACTCCCATTAAAGAGTGGATATAGTTTAATCAACTTTAGCTTTCACTTGTATACCTTACAACAGTACTTTGTTTTCTACTTATACTTTCTAATTCAAAGTTTATGATATGTCTATGTGTCATAACGAGTATTTCATCTTGCGTCACTTATATTAATGAAGTTATATGCTTTCAAGTTAACTTTAAGAGTAGTTTTAAGGTTAACAAGATTGTGTATAATCACTAGATCTGTGATTATAACGATGTTTAGTAAGCTAACATTTTGGAGTGGTAACTTGCTAATTATGGCTATGTGAGAGCGACCCATACTAAGCATAGTATTATTGTTGTCCAGGTTTTTATAAGTGTCATAATTCGTTTACCCTAGATTTATAAAAGTCAATTCATGTGTTGCTCTGTGATGAATTATAGGATATTTGGGCATCTAGAACAGAGTTTGTTATAGTTATCTAGTGCATAAAACATTCTTGATTATTTTGCATATTTTACTCCACTATACTTGTTATTAGGGAATATCTATATGCTTTTCATCTTCTCTTATCTATTCATGCATCTGTCCATTCATCTTTCTACCATTTAAAACCTTTAACTTATTTTATTTTCTTTTGTTCCGTAACTCTAGTTGATCCTTAGAACCGAATTCCCTCCCTGTGGGATCGATATCTTTTAAAACTACATCGCAACTGTATACTTGCAGTTATCATCATTTTTCTATTTGATAAGCGGTACTGACAACACCTGTTCATATTTAGAAATTTTATATTATCAGTAGAAAAGTGGCGAACAGGTTTTTGGCACCGTGCCGGGGAAGGCAAGTGCGTTCTAGAGATAAAATTGCCTGGGAAGGTAAGTGCGTTCTAGAGATCAAATTGCCGGAGAACGGGGCAATTATATTCATGTGTAAATTAGATTTATTTATTTTTGTTTTTGGTTTTGAGTATTTATAATTTGTTATTAACATATTTTTCTTGCTTATTCATTGAGTTTTTTCTTTCTAGCGTGTGCATGCCAAGTACGCGTAGTTCGGGAGAAAGTTTGACGTCTTTCGAATCAGAAATAGAATGATTTGGTAAGAGCAGAAAATGGATAAATAAGAGATAAAGAAAAAGGATGGCTGACAAAGATCAACCAAATCACTATAAACCTCAACCAAGGTTCATCGATTATGTCATTCCAACCATCAACAGTAACAATCAGGGAATTGCTAGACCACCAATTAAGGCAAATCAGTTTGAAATCAAGCCAGCATTGCTTGAAATAATCAGAAATAATGTGCAATACTATGGTTTACTTAATGAAAATCCAAACTATGATACTTTCAAAATGCCCAATATTCCTGATGAAGCAATTAAACTTCGCTTATTTCCATTTATGCTCCGTGATAAAGTGAAAGTTTGGTTGAATTCATTACCCCTAAATTCAATCACCACTTGGATTCAATTAACCCAAGCCTTTCTGATTAAATACTTTCCTTTAGCAAAACCTACAAGAATCATTAAAGAAATTACTTCCTTTACTTAGAAGGATAGTGAATCCTTGTATGAAGCCTGGGAACGTTATAAGGAACTTTAGTGAGTTTGTCCTCATCATGGTTTACCCCAGAATGTGATTCTGTAAACTTTCTACAATGGAATAAATCATACAACAAGAGGAGCGATTGATGCTATGGCTACGGGATCTCTTATGAAGAACACTAGTCAAGAAGCCTTTGATCTTTTAGAAGATATAACAAATAACAATAGTATGTGGCCAGTGGAGAGAGCACAAGTATTACTAATCCTACTCATTCGCATGTTGCATCTACATCTTCTAGTTCAGTTAAAAAGGTTAATGAATTAGACCCTATTTCTATTATGCAAGCGCAAATATCTGCATTATCTCATAAGATAGATAATATGTATATAAGTAAGAGTAACCCTTTGACATGTGAAAATTGTGGCCAAATAGGACACATTGATTTTGAGTGTAACTTTAACCCATGAGTAGGAGAGAAATTACATTATGTTCAAAGTCAAGGGAATTCTTATGGCAATAATGGAAATAATTATAGGAGTTCTAATTGGAAGTATGGTGATAATCAACAAAAATATTATCAAACAACTGATAGAATATGATAGTTGGCCAGTAAGATAGATAAGTTTTTGGAAGGAGTTTGTAATAAGCAATTAGTGACTGAGGAATGTTAGAAGAAGTTAGAGAATAAGTTGGATCAAATGTTTAAGAATCAATCATCTTCTATTCATAATTTGGAGATACAAGTTGGTCAAGCGAGTGTTATTCCATCTAGAGGAATGGCCCATTTACCTAGTAACAGAAAAGGAAATCCTAAGGAAAATGTGCATGCTATAGCCCTTCGTAGTGGTAAATTACTAGATAAATTAGATCCTTCGGGTATGCTTGCTAATGATGTTGTTGAAGTTTCGGATAATTATCCGAGTAAATCCAATGATAAAGCAAGAGTGGATGAACAACTTAATTCGAAAAGGTTAATCCCCCTCAACCACCATTTCCGCAAAGAATGAAGAAGAAGAATGAGGATCAGCAATTTATAGAGTTCATCAACAAACTTAAAGGTCTGGAAATCAATCTTTCGTTCATTGAAGCCATTACACATATTCCAAACTATGGTAAGTTTATTGAAGAACTTTTATCTCGTAAGCTTAGTTTAGAAGGAATATCGAAAGTATCTTTAACGGAAGATTGTAGCAAAATAATAACTGCTACAATTCCCACTAAACTTAAAGATCTGTGAAGTTTCACAATACCGCGTAAACTTACGTCACTTATATTAATGAAGTTATATGCTTTCAAGTTGACTTTAAGAGTAGTTTCGGGGTTAACAAGATTGTGTATAATCACTAGATCTATGATTATAACGCTGTTTAGTGAGCCAACATTTTTGGAGTGGTAACTTGATAAATTTGGCTATGTGAGAGCGACCCATACTAAGCATAGTATTATTGTTGTCCAGGTTTTTATAAGTGTTATAATTCATTTACCCTAGATTTAGAAAAATTAATTCATGTATTGCTCTATAGTTAATTATAGGATATTTGGGCGTCTAGAACCGAGTTTGTTGAAGTTATCTAGTGCATAAAACATTCTTGATTATTTTGCATATTTTACTCAACTATACTTGTTCTTAGTGGATATCTATATGCTTTTCATCTTCTCTAATCTGTTCATGCATCTGTCCATTCATCTGTCTACCATTTAAAACCTTTAACTTATTTTATTTTCTTTTGTTCCGTAACTCTAGTTTATCCTTAGAACTGACTTCCTTCCCCTATGGGATCGATATCTTTTAAAACTACATCGCAACTGTATACTGATAACACTTGTTCATATTTAGAACTTTTATATTATTAGTAAAAAAGTGACGAACAGTCTTTCGTAAAGTACATACATGGACAAGGTTTTTACTAGATTTAACCTTAAGCAGCCAAGAAAGGATTATCTCCCAATGTCTCACAGGATTAACCTTTCTAAATCTAAGTGTCTGAAAACACAAGAAGAGAAAATGCGCATGAATGGAATACCCTATGCCTCAGTGATAGGATCTAACATGTATGCTATGGTATGCACTCGGCTAGACGTCTCACAAGAAGAATTCTATCTAACCTAGGTGAGTAGCACTGGATGGTCATTAAAACTATCCTTAAGTAATTACGTAGGACTAAGAATATGTTTTTAGTATATGGAGAAGGTGATCTCTCTTTGGAGGGATACACCGATGTGAGTTTTCAATCTGATAGGGATGATTATAAGTCCCATTCGGGGTATGTGTTTATGTTAAACGGAGGTGAAGTTGTTTGGAAAAGATTCAAATAGGATACGACTGCCAATTCAACCATAGAATCTGAGTATATAGATGCCTTAGAAGCAACTAAGCAAGCTCTCTAGCTTAAGGGATTTATTGGTGATCTCGCTGTGGTGTCTAGCTTTATAAATCAGATACTGATCTATTGCGATAACAATGAGGCCATTTCTCAAGAAAAGAAACAACGGTCTCATCAAAGAAACGAACATGTACTAAAAAAAGTACCATCTCATTCAAGAGATAATAACCAGTAAAAATATAGATTTAGAATACATCCCAATGGATTAGAATCTAGCGGATGGGCTAATTATGACATTGACTCAAGTTAAACATGATCAACATGTTAACGAGTATGGCACGAAGCATATGAGTAATTGGCTCTAGTGCAAGTGGGAGATTGTTAGACATGATGAATGCTATAGAGGTAATTAGGGCGATATATCTTAATTAGTTATAATGTACAAACAGTTTCGAATTATTATTAATAATAATTAAGGCATCCTTGTTGCTTATTAGTGCTTATAATTTATTTATGTATTTCACTAGTATCATATATGTATAGTATTATAGATATATATATGTGTGTGTTGATAAGACAAAGTCTGTGACTACTTCATAGCATAAAAGTGCAAGCACATAGTGGGAGCTATATGGTGTGAGAACTGCACATACGTGTTACTATGAATAGTCTAAATATCCTAGTCATAGTTTCATTGAGACTGGACATCAATGGAATAAACAGACTAGCATGTGTGGGCTTACTCCTTAGATTAGATCCAAGCAGTCGATTTCACGAGCTAAAGGTGGTACCTTGAGTTAACACATGAATGTATTCCGGTAATACATTGGAGACGGCTATAAGAAAAACACTCGGAAATAACTATATCCCTCTGTTGGTGTCATGTCTTATTGTAGTAGTAGTACAAGTATCCTCAAACCTGAGATACTTATTAGGATTTACTATACTTTGGGTCATACTAATTCATACCCTGGTGATTAGGATGATACGGGTGATTAGGGGTATATTGATAATCATATGTTGGTAAGCCGAGTAGTCAAAATGGGATCCATCGCTCCTGGTATAGTGATATAATGGGAGATGTACCTTAGGACCCCTTATTAAAGTGACACACTCATAAACCTCTTATCAGAGTATAAGATTGATAGAACAGATTTCTAGTCAAATCTAAATGCAAAATGGCTGAGTAGTGTTCTTCGTGAACAATTCTAATTCCAGGATAACTATGGCTATTACACTAGCTGACACTTAATCTGAGCTCAATAAACAGGATGGTACTTAACCTAATGGAAGGAGTGTATTATATTGGTTACTATTGTAGACTCTGATTAAGTCATAAGCACGTGACGTACCAAGTATCAGGGAATCATACGCCTTTCCTAGAAAGCCCATTTGATCATCTAGAACTATTGAGATCCATATCGATTTGGAGCACCAAGCCTAAAGGTTCCAAGATGGGAAGCTAAGTTTATGTTAAGCTCTGGTGACTCAATACTTTGGGATCCTATGAGGTCACACACTTTGGGTCTTTATCAGACTAAGTAAAGAACCTATAGATTGGGTCTGTGCTAAGGATATCTATTTATAGAATTCATTGTAAGAATTACTAATTGGTTATACCAAATTAATAATTAAAGATAATAAAGGGAAAATAGGGAAAAATGCATGAAGCGGATCAAGGGAATTTTTCCCTTTGTGATTGGGCCTCAAATGAACATGGGATATTTGGAGTGGGGCATACGCGGGTGCCCCGTGAGTTGAAAAGCTCACGGGCCGCTAGCGCACAGGGACAGCCCACTCATGCTAGCAAGCTACAGGCCCGTAAGCACTGCCCAAGGTAGCGCTTGCACGGGCCTACCGCGCAAGTCCGTTTGCACACAGCGCACGGGCTATGTGCAAGCCCAGCTTGCGGTGCAAGGCAAGCCTGTTAGGGCTTACCTTGTGGAAGGAAGCCATGGGTTAGCCTCCGGGTCCTAGTGACCTACTCGGCTAACCCGCATATGGGATGGGAATATTCCCAACCCACATAGTGTTTTAGGGGGAGTCTAACACTCACCCTTATCCCTATATATATGCCTCCAGTTCCTCTTTATTCCACAATTCAGCTTAGCCTTTCTCTATCAGTTTGACATCTATTTTTGCCTTCATTGTGCAAGATCCTTCACGAATTTCTCCAAACAATGAAGAATTCTTTTGAAGGCTCTTTCTATTTTGAAGTGAGCTTTCTCAAATTATATTTCTAAGTTGGTCTTCGAGCTGTATAGCAGCTGCTGTCTATTAACGGGTTTGACCTCAACAAGGTTTTGGTCGATAAAGATCCGTGTAGATAAATCTTAGAGGCTATCCTAGTTTGGAGGGTCATTGTGAGCGGATGATACGGAGCAATGGGTCGAGAGCGAGCGGATGAGAGGCGCGGTCCAGTGGGGTGTTTAAAAAGCACCAGGTCGGAGACCTAGAAAGTTTGGTTGAGAAAGCAAAAACATTTTTAGATTGGTCAAACACGAATCCGCTATCTCTTAGTGTAGAGTCGCCACCTGGATTAGCTCTGTCCAGGAATTAGAGTCCTGAGAGGCTTAACGTCCGGGGGATGGCCCACTAAGACACAGAGATTCGAGTTCGATAAGTTGCTTATTTCTTATTTGATCACATTATATTACATCTATAGAAAACTGTATTTCTTAATTATGCATATTCGCACTTATGTCATTTTTAGAGTTATTATGCATGATTTACGTATATTTGAAAGCTATAAATCCAACCATAAAGCAGTAAATAAATGCAGAAAGTAAAGATTAAAATTACAAAACCTCAAGATGCAACCACCCGCCTAATCTATTAATTAAATTTCCCAAAAAATAATTGAAATTACAATACCCAAAGGAAAATTAAAATCCTAAACATACACAAAGGTTAGCACAGGGTATGTTACAACACATTGCATGTTTGCTCGATTTTGTCTTTAGCGAGGCTCGTGTTGCCTATTGAAAAATAATGGTAATGGGTTTGTTATTTAAAAATAAAATAATTCATTTTAATTAACACATTGGTTGCTCGTTTTAATTAATGAAATTGCTTGCATGGTAAAATAGTATGGGCTGTTATCCGGGAATATATTTTTATTCCCTTCGTTGGGGTATTCTAGCATATATCTCCATTAATAAGGAAATTACAGATGAAGAAAAAAAATACAACATTCGAAATAAAATTGAATAATAAAAATCCTAGGTCCGCAGATGAAATCAGAATAAGGAATAACAGACAATGAGCACGGAATTAGAAGTTCTAGGAACTCAGAGGCTTACCCTTACGGAACGAATCCATTTCGACAATATCTGTTATACATTAGAAAGTAGTCCTCGTTGTCTTTTAGTGTTTTGTGGTTGAAAACTTGGTGTAAATCTCGAAAAGGAAGATAAAATAAAGAAAATAAAATATATTAAAGTAAAGGTTAGGAAAGAAGGATTAGAATGAAAAATGAGTAAATACAGGTATGAAAGATTAGAAAACCTAAATATATAGATTTTCACTACGAAATAAGGATAGCAGAGAAAGCATGCAAGTTCAACAATGATGTTACAATTCACTAAACTAATCTAACAGACTCGGTTCTAAATACTCAGATGTTAAATTATTCACCGCAGAGCAACACATGAAATGACTTTTCTAAACCTAGCGCAAACTAATTAAGACAATTATATAAACCTGGACAACATCAATACTATGCTTAGTACGGGTCGCTCTCACATAGCCATATTTAGCAAGTTACCATTCAAAAAATGTTGGCTCACTAAATAGCGTAATATCACATATCCAATGATTATACATGATATTTAACCCAAATTACTCTTAAAATTAACTCCAACGCATATAACTTGATTAACATAAAAGACTTAACATGAAATATGCATTATGACACATAGACATATCATAAACTTTGAAATAGAAAGTATATGTAGAAAGCAAAGCAAAGTTGTAAGGTATGAAAGTGAGAGCTAAAGTTGATCAAACTGTATCCACTCTTTAATGGGAGTCGTCAATTCCCGCAATTCCTAAGTCTGCTTTGAATTCGGTCTTGGCTCGTACAGAACCTCTGCTAGGATGCTATTCTTTGCAAGTATCGAAAAAACGAATATTGAAGAATGAAAACTTTTATTGATATGTGATTTACAAGTACACTTATACAATAATCGATCAAGAATATAGAGAAATCTAGTGATCGAAACAAGGATTCGAATCACTTAAACATTTTCTCGCTAACACTTATGAACTTAGAGAACTCTCTACCTATACACACACTATATTTCTCTATAATTGCACTCTAATGTTCTCCTCTCTGGTGGTGCACGAAATTTGTAAGTTTGGAGCCCTATTTATATAGTTCGAAGGGTTGCATCTATCCAAATGAAGAGTTGTGTCCATTGGTGAAAGATTGCATCTCTTCATTATGATTGGTTGAGAAGCTTTAATTTAATCCACAATGGATAGGCACCTTTTCATGATTGGTTGACTTCTGATAAGTGTCTTTTCGTTGGTAGTTGATGGCGGTTGATCACGCTTATCTGGTGGTTGGTAGTTAAGAAGATAAAACCAGAAAACCATCCAAGTCATGACCGCGGTATACTTGTCACGACTGTGAATCATTGATTGGCAGACTTCTGTTCTGAAGAAGAATAAGTCGTGACCACGAACGATTGTCGCGACCATGAAATGCATTTTCTTCAGAATTCTCCTTGCAACTTCACCGATCTTTGACATCTTCGATCCTAAGCCAAATCTTTGAGTTCCACACATCTTTTTGCACCTTTTTCACTCTTTTTTCATAGAATTCCACTTTTGATCATTTTACTCCCGAGATTTACCTAGTATCTGCATTTGCATAAAAAAAACTACATACCATGTGAAATCTTTTATATAAAGTATAAAAATGACTTAAAATATAGTGTTTAGTATGTAAAATTATAATGATAATATGTGTAATTATACACTTATCATAGACCTAAATGAGGTAGAACCTTGAGTGGACATAAAATTAAGGGCTGACCCGTCATCGACCATCACACACGGTATTGCCCAATAAAAAATTCAAACCTTGATAAACGAGGCCCTATTGTGCAACCCTAACTCTCATGGCAGTTCAGACTAATCAAAGGTTATGGATGGCATTTAATAGGGAGTGATTCCTTCCCCAATGGTGGTGTACATCTCAATTACAGAAGTTGTAGGTGTAGCGAGCATTTCCATCAGCCTCGGGTCCATCCTGTATTTTTGGGATATCTCAAGCAGCCTCCATATGTTGTACTTTGCCCGAGTCCCCTTCAGTTGGTTCACTAAGGGTTCTACATCTAACATGTCCTCATCCACCTTTGTGGGTAGAGTTGACTCAGGTTATTCCCTTGTGATTTCCTCAAGCCTAGAGTCATTAAGCTGTACCATTTCTTCCCTTCGAAAAACCTGACCACTCCGGGTAACTCTCAGCACTCCATCCTTTATCACCCTTATTTCTATAGAATTCACCCAAGGATACTAATCATATCCATCTTCTGGTTGGCTACGTTACCCCTTCAATTTATAGGAATCCAAGTTAATGGGCTTCTTCCCATTCCGGATGGTCTCCCCTTCAACCGAGGTCCCTTCTTTCATCTTCCTTTTCCTCCTTGACTTAAGGACATATGTGTCAAGGTTGATGGGCACCCTCACTAGTGTCTTCCTAGATTTTGCTTCTGCTATATCTCCTCGGGACTCAGCCCTCTCCGTGGAGAACACTTCTACCAATGGATCCTCTTCCGTACCTTCCCCTTCATTAGTCACTGTATTTACTCCTAGGTTGGATTAAGATAAAATTGTTAGTACAGAATTGGAGGGTATCCCTGACCCTATTACAAGGACATTGCGATATCTGATGGTTATTTCCCTATCAAGATGATGAGCGTTATATGATAGCTCATCAAAATCCTGGATTTTAGCCTCGATAGATGGTAGTGGTACTAGTATTGGGATCCCTCTATCATCAATAGTACCCCTGCAAATTCAGTTGGTCTTGCAGACATCACCACGTAAATAAACATCCACTGGTTTATGTAGCTAGTGAGTAACTCCCCTTCCCTCAATTTGCTTCAAACGGCTCTAGAAATGCAAATTTTGTTTGGAACTCTACAGCAATATAGTTCCAAGTACTCTATGTGTGTTCAGATTGCATGTTATACCATTGGCTCGCCACCCCTAACAATGAGCATGGGAAAAGTGTGGCTATCATATCCTGTGAAAGACCCTATGCTCAACATAGGGTATAAAATTTAGATAAATGGGTTGACAGTGCATCATTCCCATCAAAAACATACATTTCGGCCAAATTGTAATTGACCCTCGGGACTTCCACCCTCTCTCTAGCTCCCTAATTACTTGATTGAGGCTCGAGAATCTCCATTACAACATCCGAGTCCATCCCTGACTCGATTACCATCACATACTAGTCTTCCCCACTAGTCAGTGCTTCTCCTAACAGATCCCTCCCTATGTGAAGCGATGTAGGTTTCTAGCTGGTAAATACTGATAATCCAGTCAGGTTGATATCAGAAGCTTTAATCTCACCTCCTCTCCCTCGGTGGCCTGATTCTTTATTCAACGTCTTCAATGCATGCTTAGGATTTCTTCCTCCTCCAACTACCAACACGAACTCCCCTAAGCCACCAGAGATGCATTTCAAGACCTTCCCTTCCCCTATCCCAGAGTTAATCATTCTAACATTAGCCTCAAAATTCGGTAGAGGGTTGGTCTTAGTGCTTGGTTTAAGCGTAGGCTCATGAACGATCTTATCATCTACCAGCTTCTAGATAGCCCTTAGTAGTTCTTTACAATTGTTCGTGTGGTGCCCCACAACTACATGATAGTGGTAGTAGTTGTTCTTGTCTTCAGGCTTAGGAGGAATATGCTTTTTCAGGCTCTCCATCTGTTTGAGTTCTCGTAATTTGGTGAACAAGAACCCAAGGTTAGCCATGTATGGCGAGATGCCATGATACTCCTCTTTTAGTAACCTGATAGCGGCTACCTTTTCCTCTTGGACCAGTTGCACTACTGGTTGTTTCGCTTTTACATACACCGGGTTGGAGTCTTTCTTGTGATAGGGTTTAGCAGCCTATTATCCTGTTTCCTCCTCCATAGCGTCATACCTTTCTATCTTTTTGGCTCGAACAAATACCTCTTGGTAATTGTGGAAGGTTTTAAACTCAAGCCTCTTCCGATAAGATGGTAGTGCACCATCTAAGAGTTTCACGATCATTTCAAGTAAGGTTAGGCGAGATTGTAACCTGACTTGTATAGCCATCCACCTCTCGAAGTAAGGCTTGAAACTTTCCCCCTTCTTTTGCCTTATAGCCTCCAAGTTCTGCATTGTTGTGACCATTCAATTGTTGAAGCCTTAATGATCCACCATTGCTAGGGATAGACATCCCCAGTCATAAGCTACATCCATCGAGAGGTGACTATACCACTCATTTATAGGGCTTCCTATTGTGATGATGAATAGCTTGGCCATCATGCGGTCTCTTATTCTCAGGGCCCTCATTACATTCTGATAGTGTACAATATGTGCACAAGGGTTTGTGCTTCCCGTATATTTCTCAAATTGGGGTATAGCGAAAATTGGAGGCAAAATATCCTCATCTCTGGCTGTTGACTACATTGGAATTGCACCCATCTGCGCTTGTGTAATATGCCCACCGTGGGTAGCTAAGAACTGCTTCTATAGTTCAGCCATTCCTGGCTGCTGAAGGATATTGTTTGAAGTCCCTGAGAAACCACCATATTGCATCCCTAGGTTGTATTATCACTGACTCTGGAACATCTGAGAAGGTGTTCCCCAGCTTGGCACCATGGGTTGAGCTACCCCTTGAACAAACTGGATGTAATTAGAGGAGGGCCTGATTTTTTATGGCCCCACCACTCTAGGTGCAAATGTAGTTTATCCCGGCTGCCTCGGGAAGAACTGGCCACCAACTTATAGCTGAGAAGCCAAATCATACATTATTTAGCCAACCTGCGACTGACCCTGTCCCGACCCCAACTGATAGGAAGTTAGAAATACAGCAGTAGAAGAGGATGGTCCCCCTGGTAGAACTATACCACTGACGTTCAACTTAGGTACCACATCATTTGCCCTTTGCTCGGGCTATCCTGTCCTAGTGCGACGGTTGATGATCGACGCAAGCTAGTCACTGTTAGCAAAAGCATTCATCACTGTAGCAATCTCAGTGCTCACCGATGATTGGTTTACCTGTGGGTTCTGCCCTACCCTAAGATTTTGTTCCTCTACCACATTCTCTTCTTGTTGGTTAGACATATTACTGAAACTGCATGGAGTGCCTTTTTTAGAGTCCGAACCTGAGCCTTCACTAGTGTTCGTGTATAGAATTCCTTCTTGATGTGCCATGATTGGAGAAAGGCGGATCAATCTATGAGAAGCCTCGTTCTAAGCCCTTTGGTAGATAGGCTTTTTCCTGACTGAAATACATAGGAAGATTGTCAAGGAATGCATGTTAAGTCATGATTCATGATTGATGTGTGAAATGTTAATGTTGGGGCTGCGTACATAATGGGTTAATGTACCATGATGTAAGATAAAAATTAAACAAAATAGAGCAGAATCGTTAGTCCAAGTGACAAGAATGGGTGAATGAAAATCCAGTGGATTCGAGATCTACACTCTGTGTGGTGATAGGTTAAAAGTTCAAGAACTAGTGTTGTGACTAGATCTCATGAAGATGTCTAATTATTTTCGGGTAAGTGGTGTGAGATACCCTAATGAAAAATGGTTCAAACATGTATGAAAATGACTACCATGTGTAGCACTTAGATGAATGTTTTAGTTCTTTTGCCCCATTAGGGAAATATCTTGGATGTTAGTGGACATCATTATAAAAGGTATGTGAGCAGACGACACGGAGCGATGAGCTGAGAGCGCGTGGATGAGAAGAGCAGTCCACCGTTGTGTTTACAAGGTACTAGGTCGGGGACCTGGAAGGTTTGGTTGAGAAAGCGAAAACATTTTTAGATCGGTCAAACCCGAATCCGATGTCTATTAGTGTAGAGTCACCACCTGGATTAGCTCATTCCAGGAATTAGAATCCTGTGAGGGTTAACGTTCGGGGATGGCCCACTAAAACACAGAGATTCGGGTTTGGATTAAGTTGCTTATTTCTTATTGGATCACATTATATTACATCTATAGAAAACCGTATTTCTAGTTATTATGTATGATTCACGTATATTTGAAAGCGATGAATCCAACCATAAAGCAGTAAATAAATGTGGAAAGTAAAGATTAAAATTACAAAACCTCGGGGGATACAATCGCCCGCCTAATCTATTAATTACATTTCCCAAAAAATAATTGAAATTACGATACCCGAAGGAAAATTGAAATCCTAAACATACATCTAATCCTGCATCCACAAAGGTTAGCACATGGTATATTACAACACAGTGAATGTTTGCTCGATTTTGGCTTTAGCGAGGCCCGTGTAGCCAATTTAAAAAAATCATGATAATAGGTTTTTTATTTTAAAATAAAATAATTCATTCTAATAAACACATTGGTCGCTCATTTTAATTACTGAAATTGCTCGTATGGTAAAATAGTGTGGCCTATTATCTGGGAATATATTTTTATTCCCTTCATGGGAGTATTCTAGCATATATCTCCATTAATAAAGAAATTACAAATGAAGAAAAAAAAATACAACATTCGGAATAAAACAGAATAATAAAAATCCTACGTTTGCAGATGAAATCAGAATAAGGAATAACAGACAATGAGCACAGAATTAGCAGTTCTAGGAACTCAGAGGCTTACGCTTACGGAACGAATCCACTTCGACATTATCCGTACGATCTTAGAAAGTAGTCCTCGTCGTTTTTTAGTGTTTTTGTGGTTGAAAACTTAGTGTAAATCTTGAAAATACTTGTTTAATTCCCGAAATTTGTTGTAGTTCTAAAAGCTATATTTTGTTCTGAAAATTTCCCGTTCCGATTGCCAAAAATTCCCCAAAATCAAAAAATGGCAACAAATTCTTGCGAGGCTCTCTAGAAATTCTGGTGGGCCAGCCTCACCAAAGTTTGGCGAGGCTCGCCAAAACTTTTAGCAAGGCTCCTCACCAGAATACTCTAGCAAGGCTAGCCTCGTCAAAAAGTCTGGTGAGGCTCGCTAGACTTTTTTGGCGAAGTCTAGTGAGGCTCGCAAGACTTTTTGGCGAGCCTCGCCAAACTTCCGGCAAGGCAGGTCCGCGATTATGGTTTTTGCGACTTTTTCGTATTTTTCGTGTATTTTTATAAATTTTTTATTTTTAATTAATTTTTTGAACAAAAGGGAAAAATTAATTAATTTTATTAAAATTCCTTTTTAAATTTAGAGACGAGGAACGCTCACATATGAAGGAGTCTGGATAATCGAGAATTGTGTGATTCAAGGATAAAATCCTGAAAAGTTATCATTATCGAACTCGCGAGCTGGTACAAAATCTGTGCTCATACTCATGCTAACTAAGTTTTGCTGAATTTCTCTAAGGGAACGCCACATCCAAAAG
Organism: Euphorbia schlechtendalii; assembly: GCA_949673415.1. Classification (NCBI taxonomy): domain Eukaryota; kingdom Viridiplantae; phylum Streptophyta; class Magnoliopsida; order Malpighiales; family Euphorbiaceae; genus Euphorbia; species Euphorbia schlechtendalii. Next base: position 2,352 of record CATIWQ010067886.1, on the reverse strand, counting down.
AAAGAGAAGCACATATCAACTGGTAGTATTCTAAACTTAGATGCTAGGTTTCTTTTATAAGTTTTATAAACTTATAAGTATCTATGGAACCTTTTAACTTAGATTATATCAATCATGGCATTCATAGGAGATCTTTAGGTTAATTTTAAGTTTTGAAATTCCGCCTTGCAATGTTTGCATGTTCAATTACTATCTTGATTAACCAGCAATTACTCCCGTGTGTAGGGTTTTTTGCTAGTCTCTATCATAAGTTTGGTTTATCTTAGTACCACGAGGGTGCTAAGAAGTGCATCTACAAGAAAAATATAATGCATGATCATTTGTTGGTAAAATGGCTACGACTTATTTACATGAGGTTTATTTTTGGGTTGCTGATGTAGAATGTTCTTATTGCACTAAAATACACTCAAAGCCTCTCCCCAAATAGGTTCTAATGAGGGATGTACATGCGATATGGCAACAAGTGCTCCACTCGCTCAAGTAACTATTTTTCTCAAGGAGGTAGATTAGTACAAAAGTAAGCTTCGTAATAATAGGGTACCTTAGACTTATGAGCTAATCCTCTCTATTTCAATGCGATATTATGAATATGTCATAATTAAGAAAATACGGAATAATTTGATTAACAATTTTAGGCACTTATCCAAGATCTAGACCTTTTTTTAAAAAAAATTTAAGAAAATATCCCCAACAGAGTCACCATTGTGAGCGGACGACATGAATGCGATGGGTCGGGAGCGTGCTAAGATGAGAAACGCGGTCCAGCAGGGCGTTTTTGTGAAAATAGAATATCGGGTCGGGGACTCGAAAAGTTTAAAAGAGAAAACAAAATCGATTTAGATCGGTCAAAACCCAAAATCGCTATCTCTTATTGTAGAGTCACCACATGGATTAACTCTTCCAAGAATTAAAGTCCTGTGAGGCTTAAAATCCGTGGGACAGCCCACTAAAACAGAGATTCGGGTTCCGAATAAGTTGCTTACTTGTTGGATCACATTAAACTACATCTACTAGAAAACCATATTTGTTAATTGTGCATATTCAAACCTATGTCATTTTCGTGTTTATGATGTGATTTATCGCGCGTGCGAAAAGCAATAAATGCATACATAATGCAGTAAATAAATGTGGAAAAATAAATAAATAAATAAATTATAGAATCTCGGGGGATGCAACCACCTGCCTAATCTATTAATTACATTTTTTTAAAAAAATAATTGCAATACCCGAAGGAAAATAAAATCCTAAACATACATCTAACCTAATCTACCTGCATCCACAAAGGTTAGCACAGGAGATATAGCACAACATGAATATTTACACATATGCTCGATTTAATTTTTAGGAGACCCGTGTGACCTAATTAAAATACCGGTGGTTAAAATTCTTGTTTTTTTGACGAAAAACAATTCATTATATTTACAAATATGTTGCTCACTTTTATTTAATGAAAATGATCACATGATAAAGGGTGAGGTCTGTTATCCAGGAATAATTTTAATTCCATTCGTGGGGGTATTCTAACATGTATTTAATTACAAAATTCCTACACTTATATAAATTAAAAGAATAGGTAAAGACATGAAAGAGGGTTACATAATAAAATAACAATTAAATAAATAAAATAAATATTAATAAAATAAATATAAGGAATAAAATAAATCCTAAGTTAATGATGAAAATTGAGTTCGTCTCAGAATTTAGGAGAAGAGAAAAATAAATATCATACTATAAATCATAGAAAAAATAGATATAGGAACTCAAGGGCTTACCATTTTATTGCGAATCCACGTTGACAAATCCGCTTGATTTCCGGGGTGTTCCTCGTTGTTTTTTGTTTGATTTTTATGTGAAAATATGTTACTTTTATCCTAAAAATGATCAGATTTGGACTCTAAACTTGTTTTTAACCCGAGAATATCTGAGGATTTTTTAGAAGAAGATGAAAGAAATTAATTTGAAAATAATTAAATCCGGAATCCGAAAATAATCAAATGATTTTTAAAAGAAAGAAGAATAAAAGTCGTTGCAAAGAAACTCGGAATTATTTCCTTAAGAAAAAAAAATTTTACAGTAAAAATTACTCTTGTTTTGTCAAGAAAAGAATCCTTTTTTTTTTGGTAAAATTTTTTCCATTTTTCCATGGAAAATTCCATATATTTATCGGTGGAATTTTTCCGGTACCATTAATAGTACCATTTAAATGGTATTTTTCATTATGTATTTAGACCATATTATGGTACTATCCAAGTACCATTTTTATTTCCTATCTATATTTATTTTTTTTTTTTATTATTTCTTTTATATCCTTTTTTTTTTTTACTTTTATTTCCTTTTTCATTTTCTTTCTAT
>CATIWQ010067879.1:0-11013 GCA_949673415.1 Euphorbia schlechtendalii | reverse complement strand
GTTAAATACTAAATGTGAAAGGTGAAAGCGTTGTTTAGCTTTCTATTTCATACCCTCAATTATTTAAAAATATATTTCACGTTCAATTTGATACACATCTTGGCTTTGCAAGCCATGTAATTTATCCATATATCTTAATGTGTTGTTCATTTTTTCTACTCTCTTGAACCTACGATCCTTTTTCCCTCAAACAAAATATATCAATTTAAAAAAGATTAATCTGTTTAATTTTTTCGAAATCTAATACAGCAATCCACTATTTTGTACAATGAATGCTACATTATTGAGAAATAATTCATTTAGAATACAACTGCTAATATACCCGTTTTAATACGAGAGGATGATGTTCCAACTACTGCATTAGTTAAGGCATTAATTTTGAGATCATTTTCTTCAATTTTTAGTGTTTTATCATTATCCATATATCTAGTTGACCCAAAAACTAATCATGATAAGTGATTAATGTCAACACTTATCTCTATCAATTCATAAAAAATAATTGTCATCTTCTATTACACCAATAATCAACCTTACTAAAAAGAGTATTTAATACAATCCCCCTCTAGTCATATATAGCTTGAAGTTTGATTATATTCTTAATTCATGATTAGCGTATTGTAATCACTTGATCTAATAGTCACCACCTATTTGAAAAATTGAAGAAGATCTGCGGTTGTGGATCCAAACCCCCTACTTAACAAAATAAACAAAAAAATGACTCATATTATAAAAAAAAAAGATCACCGTGTGTTGTGTTGATAAAAAGAGCAATGTTCATTACTGGTTAATAATAGCTTTTGGAATTATTTGGTGTATTCATCTAATCTATTTTATTCATATGATTATTTTTATACGTTCATAAAAGAATATGTTACAGTATGAAAAGTTTATTTTTCCGCCTAAAAAACCTATGGTTTAACTTTACTTTATCCAACTGTCTTCTTAATTACTACTCTTGCGAATTGAAAACTCACTTGATGTGAATTATGTAATTACGTTAAAGTGTGTAGGATAATTTCTGATTGATATAATTATTTAGTTAATGGATATTCAATAATTTTTTTAGAAATATGAGACAGTTACATTCAAATACAATGAAATGTTTTCACCTTTAACTATCATAAGTTACATTAATCACAATCAATCGTCATAATTAAATACACTTACACATATGTAAAACTTGTGCATTATTTAGCAGAATTTTGTACCTCGTACCTTTAAATTGACAAGTAACCTAAATCGAGAAAGATTAAATAGAAACTCAATAGTAAACTAGATTGTGGGAGATTTTGTTCCCGGTAATAGATACATTTAAATTGAAGTGGATCATATATCCAAATTTCAAACTGATTAACAAAAACTTGGCAATCATTCTATTCATAGATGAATTGGCATAAATTTTGATTTATGAATGATAGTCAGAAAAATAACTATTGATGTTGCAAAAGATTTGTACCTAATACAATTTTTTTGTTTATTAGTTATTTGATATTTTGATATATTATTTTTTCCCAATGTGAACTAATTAAAGAGATGGTCAATTTCCATGTCCCATTCCTGCTGTACTTGTTGCAAATGTTCTACAAATGGTCCAACTATAGATACTATAGCTCCACCAAAATAGTTTGGCGTATAAATACTCTGTTTAGGTTTCAATAATATGTTTAATTTTTTCCGAATTCGGGACACTTTTTTTTTGTGTTTGTCAATTAATGTTGTTAAAATGGGATGACCAATTCAACTAGTACAAGTTAGGTTCTGTTTTCTTCAACTTTTGAAAGCTGAACTGAACTAAACTTAACTGAACTTAACTTAATTTAATTAAACTTAACTTAGCTGAACTGAACTTATTTCAGTGTAAATTTATAACTATACATAGCTGAACTTAACTTAATAGAATTTAACTGAATTGTAATCGAGGAGAACATGATCTTAGCCATTAGTATGATCAGTTTAATATAAATAAGCAATTTGAGGAAAATTGACACGTTGAATTTAAAAAAGTGTTTGAATAAAATGAACCATATGTAACTATATGTTCTAAGTGGGACATGAGAAATCAAAAGGTGTCACTTAAGCTATAGGGGACAAAGTGAGATTTGTTTCCAAATTCATGGTAAAACTGAAATTTATGTTAGTTCGGGATGACGCGCAGTAAAAACTATTATATTCAGGATGTTGTGTACATACAAACCTTTCTAATTTCGCGGAGATTTTCAAAATTTTGTAAAAGCGATATAGTTTGGACAAGCATTACCTAGAGTTGTAAACCATTTGAGTACAGTCGTACTTATACATGCTAAAGTTTGGTTTATTAGATTTTTCATGACATTAAGCTTGATTTATGACAAAATTCGTGATTGATCTCGAATTGTTTATTTATTAGCTACTCACAAAGAATTTAACAATCTAGGTATTTGTTGATGATATTTCGTTGATAAATATAATACTAATATTACGCTGAGTAATATTTAATTAAGTTGTACACCAAGTAGTCAGTAATGAGATCCAAATCGTCTAATTTATAATCCCTAATTACTCTAGTTCTTATGTGACGTTTTATTCATAAAATGATTATTTCATAGGAATAGCATAGATTTGAATGAAATGATGTAAAACATGATATATAATTTGCAGGGCGGCGCCAGGTGAGTCTTGAGTGGTCAGTTGATCCTCCGACGCTAAAAAACACCATGAACGAACCTATCTTTGACTTCTGTAATTTAGGGTTTACATGACATTTAACCCCGAATGTGGAAGAAGAAAGACAATGTAGGCTTTTGTTTATTATATTTAAAGTGGTCCAAAAGTTTTCTTGTTTAATTTGGATACATATGTAAAAACGTGGAACCCTTGTATTTTTTAAATTTATTATTACTACAACGTAACTTATTGTTAACTTTTACATATTAATAAAAGGTTTAATGCATCTACACCCCTGAATTTATCCAAAAAGGGTTGTTGCACTCTGAACTTTGAAATGTGACAGAAAGTTCCATGTACTTGTCTAAAACGCGTCACTTTACCCCATTTTGCTGACCTGGCTTGCTACGTAAATGACTATCAAAATACATATGCGTAAAGTATGTTGGTGGAATAGAAAATGAATACAAAAAATCCATAACATTTATATTCTTACAATTCAAAATCCTTAATATATGTTCTTCATATTCTTCAAAACTTCATATCTATTCTAAATTTTTCTTCAATTAATCAAATATTGTATCGATTCTTGACCCGTCGTGTTCATCTTCTTGTTCTTGAAGCCGATATTTTTACGAGGGGGTAAAGTGACGTTTTAGACAAGTACAGGGGGTTATCTGTCACATTGAAAGTTCAGGGTGGTAACAGCCCTTTTTGAACAAGTTCGAGGGTGTTAATGCATTAAGCCTTAATAAAATTATAATCGAATGTAATTTGTATTTCTATGTTGTTAACTTGTATTTTTGTTCTTACTATTTATTTTAACTATTATAATTAGAATTTAATTCAAAACTTCAAATTGAAATTATTAAGTCGTATTGAATTTTAATTGGATAAGCAAATAATGTAATCTCTATTAGTTTTTAAGTATTTTTGTATAAAAATGCTTATAAATTAATATTGGTATGTGTTAAATTAGCCTGGAAAGTGATCCCACGCGCTAATTCTCTGAATGAATTTGACTCCACATGCTCCTCTTGTAAGGGATTTGAAGGTTCCTGCAAGACAAAAGCCGTTGCTATGGGGGACTAGCCGTGTGACCGGCGTAGCCTCTCCGATGCTTAAGTTAGATTGGATTTAAGAGAGGAGGCAGGGAGTTTTTGTGAATTTAGAATACGTACCTTTGCGTGGTGATCCAAAGGGTCTTTTTATACTCCTTGAACGTCTCCTGGTTGATCCAATAATGTGAATTAACCAGAGTTCTAGCTTGAGTGAATCTTTATCTTGTTGATAAAGATAAAATTTATCTGAATTGGGAGTTCCAATTATTAAGGTCTCTTTTGTGGATTTTGACTCTTAATTGGACTCTATGCTCCCGAGGAGTCGGGGTTAGTCTAGGCGGACAAGTTGACTCAGCTTCTCTGAGACTGGGACAAGCTGGCTCAGCTTGGGGCGGACTCAGTCCGCCTGGATGATCACCAAAGCTTTACTCTCAGGGACGGATGGGATCCGCTTGGGGGTCTCGCGTGACCTATACGGACATGTCATTATTTTACATTGTTAACAGAAATCCCCCCATCAATGTGCAAGCTTCTTCAAGAGCTTGTGTTTTAGAATCTGCCTGGTCTAGGCGGATTTACCATTGGAGACACGTGTCTAGATTTATCATTGTAGACACGTGTCTAGTGCATACGTGTCTTGAGCGGCAAGACGAAAAGTTCACGTCTTTTCAAATTTTGAACGGTGAGGCAGGCAGCGCGCCACGTATCCTTCATGGGAAAAGCGTCCCCTCATATGTCCTTTCAACCCTATATAAGGGTTCCATTTTCTCATTTTATCATTTCCACAACTCTTCCTTCCCGGCGAATTTCTGCAACTCTTCCTTTCCGGTGCATTTCTGCAACTTTTTCTTCCTCAAGCTTCTCCAATCAAGCATTTTCTCTGTACAAGTAAGCTCCTATACTCCTTCTGCTTTGCCTTTATCATTGATTTACTACTATCTATTGTTGTTGTTTTCTGCAAAAATTACTACCATGTTAGTTCTTTGCTTAGTTCCTCTGCTATTCTTTGTACTTTTAGTCATTAATTTCCTTTTTGTTTGCCCACCGATGCCTTGACCAATTCATTGGGAAATGAATTTTGCGTTTTATATCTCACTTTCCCAGAAATGCTTGCACCTTAATTCTTTCCAAAATTGCTTGTTCTTGCGTAGAGCACTTGCTAGATCTGAGATGTTTATTCAATTGATATGAATGTTGTTTGTTCATTTTCGTTGCTATTTCAGATCTGAAATAATAACGAAGGTAATTTAAATATTGTTTATGCCGCCTTGAGCTAACTTAGGATTCTTTAGGATCTTCTGATTGATTAGGTTTTTTACTAGGTGTCAATGACTGATTCCGCCTCATCCACTAGTAGCCAATTTAGTAGGGAATTAACTGAGGTGAACTCCAAGTACTTCAAACCTTTGAACGTAGATTATACTGATTATGTATCAACCTCTAGGGAACCCCCACCAACAGGAGCCATGTCCGAGCCTGGTGAGAATCGAGCATCTCGCAACGAGTCCGCCTCATCCTCCCAATCCTCTCTCCTGCCTCGGCCTGTGCTAAGATAGACGAGGAGATGGGCCGGTTTCCCCCAATGCCACCTCGAAAATCCATTAGGGTCTAATCTCGCGCACGTAGGATGAAGAGGAGCGTGGCTTGCCCCATGAGGTGGCATTTGGCAACTCGTTCTGAAACAGTATCTAGGGGAAAAGGAAGAATTAGGGAAATAGTAAATAGGACTCCACCGGTCGAGCTGATTGAGTCAGTTCAGGATCTAGTTGACTTAGAGTTTGAGAAGGAAGTTTTCCCTTGGCTCAAAGAGTGTGAAGTGGTGCTTCCCTCCAAAGAGCAGCGGATCACTCGCCCGCTTGAGGGGTATTTTGGCGTTTATATGGACCGAATTTGGTCAAGCTTCGTTTATCCACTTCTAGAGGGTTTAAGTGAAGTTTTGAGAGCTTTTCGCCTTAGCTCGACTCAACTTCATACTAATGCCTGGATAGATCTAGCTGGGCATTACCTCATCTGTACCGGATTAGAGATGCGTTTTGACACCGAGTTCTTCAAGCGGATTGCTTCACTAAGGAAGGTCGCAAGTGAGGATTTATATCATTTTACCCATCGAGGCGGCTTTTACAGATTCACGAACAAAGTGGATTCAGTGAAGAACTTTAAGAATTACTTTATTTTTATTAGACAAGAGGATCGCTACCCCCGCTTTCCGACCGAGTGAAACCTTTCTCCCGATTTGGGTTGTAACTTTACCTGCACAGATAATAGAGTAGAAGCTTTTAAGACCCTTAAGAAGGGATATAGCCATGCCAAAACATTAGCTGGACAATGGCGAAAAATATTAGAGTTATTGAGCCGGGCCAGCCGGATCCCATTTATCACTCCAGGCCCAAAGTTTTCCCAGGTATTTACTTATTTTCCTTCTTTTCAATGTTTAGTTTTCCCTCGGCTGGTGAACTTATGCAACAAGTTGCCAAGGGATCGAAGGGTACCAAACGTTCTACTGAACGAGTGGAGCCTGGACTTGTAAATGCAGTTCCCAGCATACGAAGCGAAGATCCTAGCAAGCGGAAAAGGAAGCGTAAGGTTCAAGCTGCTGAGAAAGTACTTGAGCCCGTTGGTTAGGTGCCTCATTCTCCTATAGCTGTAGAGATAACCCTCCAGCCGGAAAGAATTTAGTATTCTCCCTTATGACCTTTTTGTTTGGTGTTTAAGCTATCTCTTTGTTTTAGAGTGCAAATTTGGATATTCCTGCTGAATCCTACAAGCGAGTTAGCCCTGAGTCTCTCCAGGCAGATTTGCTTTCCTTCGCGGGTGAGGGCAATCCCTCAATTTATACTGCCCCGATCCAAAATGTGCTGAGGACAATCTTACCCCTCCCTTTGGAGAAGAAAGATTTGGCTGCTGAGAGTCTACTTCAGTCGTCTAAGACTCTGTTCATGATGTCGACAGAGGTTTTTCTATCTTCCTATGTGATTTACTACTTAGTGTTTTTGTTTTCTATTGATGTTATGTTGGCTTTCTTAAATTGAATCTCGGGCGGCAGAGATGACTTGAAAGAGCTAAGACGTGGTGAGGCTCCAACGGACTCATGAGCTTACCTCTCGCGAGCTGGAAAACATCAACAAGTAGGTCGTGGATCTTGAGGTGGCTAATACCGAGATGACCCGGTAGCTTGAGGAGGCTAACAAGAGAGCAGAGGAGGCCAAAAAGAAGGCAGAGGAATTTGCTTCAGCTTGGGATGATTTGAAGGACACCGTCTTGAAATACGAGGTGGAAGTTCCTAAAGTTGTTTCTGACTACAGCAAAGCTATGCTGAATATGGCGATGGACGGCCGCAAATATGGCCATCTCATTTTTAAAGCTTGCCGGGCTCGTCATCCGGATCTTTCCGAGGACCTTTTATTGGTAGTGAAGTACCCCAATGAGCCTGACGAGGAGGAGACGGCTCAGGATGAGTCGGTGGAGGAGGACATGGAGAAAGGAGATGACGTCGAATCGACACGACCTGAAGTATAGATTTCAGCTTTATTTTTATTTTAAACATTTTTGTAAGAATATTTCGGCAATGTTGGGCCTTTTAATGACATATTATTTTCCGCCTTGAGCGATATTGTGTTTATATTTACCTTTTGAACGGCTCATTTTCTGTTTATTTTGCTGCCTTCATGGTCTATTTTTCATTACTTAATGATTCTTGAGGTCTTATGCGTTTGAGCTGCCTTAATGGCCTAATGTCGTTATATTTAGGTCTTATGCATTTGAGCCGCCTCAAAGGCTTATGTTTGCTATTTTTTTTATGATATTTAGGTCTTATGCGTTTAAGCCACCTCAAGGCCTTATGTTTGCCATTTTTTGATATTTTGGACTTATGCCTTTTGGCTGCCTGAACGTTTTAAGCGCTTTCATTTTATTGTTGTGCAATCTCAAAGTGTGATCAGTACTTAAATGTGCACGTTTTAAAAATATTTTCATTTTATTGAATGAATTAAAATGTACATCCGGGAATTCTACGCATCTGGTCATCTATCTCTTCTAAGGGTGGGTCGCCTCGTTAAAAACCTTTAGGACAAAACCCATAGGAAAAAATCCCATTAAAGGAAAAGAGTACAGCCGCCTGAATCCCTCTAAGAGTTGTAAGCCATGTAATATGGCCTCAGCTTTTTTATGTTTCACGTTCTTGGGACGTCCTTTCCTTACATGGTCTGTAACTTGTAGGTTGCTGGTCCGATGACTTGTGAAACTTTATAGGGGCCTTCCCAGTTCACCTCCAGCTTACCTTTTCCCTCTCGCACCTGCGAGGCGGTTGCATCCTTAAGGACCATGTCGCCTTCTTGGAGGCGGATTTCTCTGACCTTCCTGTCATGGTATTTGGCGATCCTAGCTTTGTAGACGGCCATAAGGATGCACGCCCTCTCCCAGTTTCTCTTGTAGATCGGTAAGATGATATCTCATGTTGATGTCATTCTCTTTTTCAGTGTAGTAGGCCACTCGGTCAGATGGAGAACTGATTTCGATGGGTAGAATTGCCTCGACCCCATATACCACAGAAAAAGGTGTTTCTCTGGTAGATGTGCACAGGGTCGTTTGATATGCCCATAGTACATTAAGCAACTCATCCGGCCAGACTCCCTTTCTTTCCATCACCCTTTTCTTTATTCCTTGACCCAGCATTTTATTTATAATTTCCGTTTGGCCGTTGGTCTGCGGGTGAGCCACTGAACTAAAGTGGGTCTCGATCTTTAATTCTTTGTAGAAATCTTGGAACTTGCTAGATGTGAACTGTGTACCATTATCTGAGATGATTCGGTGTGGTACTCTGAATCGCATAATGATGTTCTTTTTGACAAAATCCAGAACCCATTCTGGAGTGATACTGCTAAGAGCGGCCGCCTTGACTCATTTGGTGAAATGGTCAATGACCACGAGTATCTATTTTCTTTACCCGCTTGCTTCCGGAAGAGGTCCCGCAATGTCAATTCCCCATGTTACTAAGGGCCAGTGGTCAGTAGGGGGCGCTGTATTGTATGAGGAACGTGGGATTTTTGTGCATGGATTTGGTATTGATGGTAAGATTTGACGTATGTCCCCGAGTCCATGTTCATGGACTCCTAGTAAAAGCCAGCGAGGCTTGCCCTTCTAACTAATGTTACAACCGCTTGGTGGGACCCACAATCTCCTTCATGAAGTTCGTGCAATATATTGGCTCCTTCTTGAGCCGTTATACACTTTTTCCAGGCGTCTGAGTAAGATTTTATGTAAAGCTCCCCATTTAGTAAAGAAAACCACATAGCTTTCCTTACAGTTTTGGTAGCCTCAATTTTATCATCAAGCAGTTTGTATGTGGCAAGGTAATCGTAGATAGCTTTCATCCACCCGAGATCTTGTTGGTCTATTAATAGGCTCACCTCCATTTCATTGTTTGGGTGGGTGATTACCTCGTACAGACATGTTAGGTTTTTCCATTCTTCTTTGCTTGAAGCCGCTTTGGTTAATTCATCGGCCCGCTCATTTTCTTTCCTGGGAATATTTTCAATTTTCTAGGCTACTCCTTTTGACTCTAGTATCTCTATAAGATATCTTACCTTTGAGAGATACTTTGTCATTTCTACATCTTTTATTTCGAAGTTTCGATTAATCTGGTTTACGACTAGCCTTGAGTCACTTTTGAGTAATAATCGATCTGGTGCTATCTCTTGGGCTAGCTCTAGCCCTTTGATAACTACCTCATATTCTGACGCATTGTTGGTTACTGGGAAGGCTAGTTTTGCTGCGTAGGAGAATCTGATTTTTCCGGGGCCTCGAATATACACGCCGACTCCAGCTCCTTCGCGAGAGGATGCTCCATCCACTAAGATTTCCCATTCTTCAGTTTTGATTTTTTTTGCGGGCTCGAGCCCCGCGAATTCAACCACAAAGTCAGCCAGAATCTGAGCTTTCATGGCGCTTCTACCTTCAAATCTTATGTCATGCTCCCCCAATCGAATAGCCCACTTGGCCAGTCATCCCGATGTCTCAGGCTGTTGGAGGACCTTCTTCAGCGGGAAATTGGTCCTCACTATAATCGTGTGAGCCTGGAAGTACGGTCTCAACCTCTTAGATGCTGAGATTAACGCCAGGGTTAATTTTTCAATCCGAGGATATCTGAGCTCGGCGTTTCTCAGCACTTTGTTGGTGTAGTAAATTGGGAATTAGTCTTGTCATTCCTCTCAAATCAGATTTGTTTCTACCTGTGAGCACGAGATTTTGTACCAGCTCGCGCGTTCAATGATGACGGCTTTTCGGGAAATTTATCCTCAAATCACACGATTTTCGACCATCCGACAATCTTCAAATGGGAATCCTCCACGAACGTTTTAAATTATTTAACTAAATAAAAAAATACAAAAAAATATAAAATTAAAATATAAAATAAAAAATAATAAAAAAATGAAAGGGGGCGTTATCCCGATCGCGAGGGAGCCTTGCGCGGAGGTAGCCTAGCGAGGAGGCAGCCTCGCGCGAGGTAGGCAGCCTCGCGCGGGGCTGCGCGAGGCAGCCCGCGCGAGGCCTCCCCGCGGTGGTCTTAAGGGACTATCGCGGGGGCTGCCCGCGAAGGGTTCTTAGGAACCCTCACGGGGCCTCCCGCGAGGATCCTATGGGACTCTCGCGGGGCTTGCCCGCAAGGGTCCTATGGAACCCTAGAGGGGCCTCCCCGCGAGGGTCCTAAGCGACCCTCTCGGGGCCTCCCCTCGAGGGTCCTATGGAACCCTCGCGGGGCCTACCCGCGAGGGTCCTTAACGACCCTCGCAGGGCTTGCCCGTGAGGCCGCGCGAGGCCTCGCGTGGGAGCCTCGCGCAGCGCGCAGGTCCGCACGAGGCTGCACAAGGCAGCCTCGAGCAAGGCCGCGTGAGGCTGCGCGGGGCAGCCTCGCTCGAGACCCCTTGCCTGTGAGGCTCTTAGTTTTGGATTTTTTGGGACTTTCTTTTATCTATAAATAGTCGGGTTTTTTCAGTACACGGGGCGGGGAAAATTCAGAGAGAAAAATTCTCTCTTTCAAAACAAAAAAATAAAAACAAATATTCCTCACTTTCTTTTAACTTTTTCTCGGATCAAAAACACTTTTGAATCCCGAATTTCTTAATCTTTTTATAAAATTTCTCGGGTCTAAAACCAATTTAGAACCCGAGTTTGATTATCTTTTGGATAAATAAACACGTTATTTTCCAATTAAAATTACACTAAAATCCCAAGAATTAAACGAAGATTTTTGGACTTTTCCTTTTCACATTAAATCACCTAAACTACAAAAACGAACGAGGAACGCTCCCGG
>CATIWQ010067870.1:0-20223 GCA_949673415.1 Euphorbia schlechtendalii | reverse complement strand
TATATATATGATACCAACGAGATACATAAATTAAAACAAACACTAATAAACAACAAAGATGTCTTTATTATTAATAATAATACTCTGAAACTGTTTCTACATTATAACTAATTAAGATATATCACCCTAATTTCCTCTAAGGCATACATCATGTATAACATTACAAGCATTACATGTATATCCTATGGTAAGGTCTTGCCTATGTAGCAGGAATTAACAATTGATATATAACATGAAGAGAATGCTCAAGTTCTTACTAAGATAAGGGTGTGCTAATGATTAGGCTACTCAATTGAAGTAAACATAAAAAAATTTCATACTTCACATGCTTTAAAAGGTTGAAAATAATTGAGCCCATTTAAAGTTCTTAAAATACTATTATTGCAATCTTCATCTTTGCCATTAACTAAAGAATTCAAAGTTTTTTATGATTTCAGGATTGATACAATAGTAAAGCAATCAACAAAGTTTAAAGGAAAATTAGTATGAGCTCACATGTTCGAGTTGAAAAGATCTTTTAGCAAAAAATTCAATCACATTTTTAACAAATCATGCATAATCTAATCTAATAAATAGCATTGAACTTTCAATAAGGTATACAAAATATTTAGTCCTTCCCTATACTTCAAAAATGACTTACCGTTAAAGCATTGAAGAATGAAATACAAACATCCTAAGGAAAGACCTTCTAAATAATATTTAGGGAAGAAAATTGTGTACCGCTCACCATTGAGAGAAGAAAAAAGAGATTGGGAAAACCTCAAGCCTTCCCAAAGAGGAAAGCCTCATTCGATTGTGGTTTGTAATTAACAACAAGATTGTTGACTATTTACTCTCAAGAGAAGTCCTTGTACATTTCCTATAAAAAGAAAACAAACTAAATATAAGACTTAAAATTAAAGAAAAACTAAGAAAAAAATTAAAGGGTAGAAAAGTTGGGGTTTTCCCAACAAATTGTTTCAATTGGTGTTTGAAGCGGAAAACCAAATCTATGATCAGTCAAGGAGGCTCATATATAAATGTTTAAAATTGAAGATTAATGAACTGATGTTGCCTTTGAAGTATATCCACCACTCTTTATGTTGTATGAGAATATGTTGCGTTGTTGCAGTTCTTAGAGGATTCCATGCAGACTACCTTCCATCAAGAATTGTGATCGATTAGTTAATCCTTTACAGTCAACCTTAGCAAGCTCTTCCTCATCTTTGAAGATCTTCTTATCATGCTCACGTAGGATCTTCCCCTCATCTTCAAGCATTTCAAGTTGCATTGTGCATTCAAGAATTGTTATTTTGGTTGATATGCAGAAAGGTCTCACTTCATTGGAACCATTTCTTTTGTGGATATCTTCTATAATTCTGAAGTTGAAGAAATTTCAGGTTGCAATTCGAGGTTACCTATCATTATGAACAAGAATTTTATGCTGTTAAGTATCAAAGTTCAAGTTGTGATTAGGTTGCTCAGCCAACATATCATATTGTCCACCTGTAATATAAATAACATCCAAAAAATTATTTTTAGAATAATATACAATCATACCATTTCCTCTGCATTCCTCCATGGAGCTGGTCATAATATCACTTGGGAAGACCTTCTGAATCATCCTTTGAAATCACCAGGCTAGTTAGTTTCCCAACCTTCATCTCCAAACTTTTAATTAAGGCTTACGCTTACTTCACAAACTCCATTATCATCTCTTTCAAGCAAGGTCTTGTTGGTTCAAATGATGGTGTAACCTGCTATAAGGAACATTGAGGTTACCAGAATGGTTGATATAATTTTTGGAATGAAAATTGAGGTTTTTTATGTTCATGGATGTCAATTTGGGATTGGGAGAAAATAAATTGAGGTTTTTAGGAAGACATTTGAGATTATTGGGTTAGAAAAGAAGTTTGTCAAAATAATGGTTGAGGTTTCCTTGAAATACTTTTCACTTTCTTGGATAACTCCTCATTCTCCTTTAAAAGTTGTCGTACAACCTTAGATTCTTTAAAGTGCAAGATCTTCTCTTAGTGCCACTTGTATGTTGTGTTCACCATATTCTCAATAAAGATAAAGATCTCTTCGAGTTCTAAGTCTTCATTGTTACCATTGTCATAGAATTCAAGTCAAAATTTATTTTCATCGATTATCCCATTTTAAAATATTTGCATTTACATCCACAAAGGTAAACCATGGTTTGGGACCCTTCTTAATAACTCTTTGAATCTCCCCCAAGCTTGCTAGAAGGACTCGTCATCAAAAAACCTATAGATCTCATTTTTGAGTTGTACAACTTTGGATTATCGAAAATATTTCATCAAGATGGTCATATCCCTCAAATTCCAAGTTATAATTGAACCTAGTTGCACTGATTTTAAGTAAGATTTTGTCTTATCCTACAATGATAAAGGAAACAATTTTAACATAACCACTTCATAAGAAACAAAATGAGTAGATTTAAAAATATTGCAAATGTCAAGAAAATAATAAAGATGGTCATTTGGATCATCATCAAGTAACAAGTTCTTACACCACTCTGATCATGAAAGGTTTAATTTCAAAAAGATCTTTCCCCTATTTTGATATCACAATGCAAGACATGTGTCCCATTGAAGAAGGTATTTTGTACTCTTTGAGTTTCTTCCCAAACAGGAAATCTTTGCAATCTACCATCTAGAAGATCTTTTCTTGCTCAACTTGATTCACTGCTTGCGCACAAGATCACTAGAAAGGTCTCCAACCTTTTACCTTTGTCATCATGTTTTTGAGAACAAAATAACTACACAAGCTAAAAAATGAGGTAAAATGCACCCATTTACAGTTAAATTAATCAAACTATTTAATGTTTCTCCCACGATAATGACACCAAAAACTTGTTGTGCCAAAAATGTATGCCTAACAAGTGCTCTAGGATCAAATGTAAAGTGGTAAGAACAAGGTCATATCCAACAAGTAGAAGTTAAATAGGATGATGGTTACCCTGGTAAACTTGCTTAGAAAGGTCTTCTATAATTTTGAGGATCTGATTGTTGGATTAAAATACAATAAACTAAAAGCAATAAAATAAAAACTTCAAAAAATAAAGAGAAGCACAAGTTTTACCTAACCATAAACAGTGTAAGATCTCCCTCCAAGCAATACATAAAATACTTAATTACGAACATAGATTTAGGTCTCTTAACCATATTTCCCTAAGCTTACCCCTCAGTTTCACTTGGTTCCTAAGATCTCCCCTAGGTAATTGTTAAATCAATAAATCTTGCATTAGATTTAGTTAAGCATTTAAATAAGTTAAAACTCTTGGCATGCAACCTATCCGCTTGATAGGTCATGAATACAACATGGTTTTATGCTTATTTCCATATCATTATGGCCATGTTATTAGTCTCTTTGGGATTTGTTACTTCCTTTCCCATTGTTTCAGGTCTTGATGATGTTTTGGAGAAAACATGCTAATTTAGGTTGAAAATGAGCAATTGTCGAGACTCCAGATGGAACCAACGAAACCTAGTCCAGTCTCGGTGACTAGAAGTCTAGCAGAATGCTAAGTAGAGATTAGAAGATGAAGATTTGGAGCAAAGTTGGAAATCACTAAGGTCATGGTGTGTTGACCACGACACCGGGTCCCAAGTTGTTCACCATGATTGACTAGGCCTCGATGATGTGATAGAGTTCTAGAGAAGTCAAAGTCAACAAGAGAATATTCTAGAAGTTAAACATCAAGAATCCAAAGTTGACCCAGAGCATAATTGAGAAAGTGGCGTAGATTATGTTTTCCTTATTCAAAAAGAAGTTTTAATTATCAAGGAATTAGAATCCTAATTAATTAAGGACTTGGACTTCCTAATTATCTTATCTAAGAAAGAATGCTTATTAAGAAGGAACTTTGTTCAAGAGAAATCCTAATCAAGCAACAAGTGCTAACAGGTCACAAACCCAATCGAGAAAGAGAGAAGAACATCTACATATACCAATTGGCATAGAAATTCAAGAATCAATGAATCAATGAAATAATATTTCATCATGTAGAATAATAATCTTTTAGAGTGGAGAATAGTAGAGTATAATTCTTTAGATTACTTTCATTCAACTTTGCTATTTTATTCTTTTAACTTATGATTCTTATTTGTTTTATTGTTCTTCATACATTCAATTCTTGTTTATTTTAAATCTATCTTCGTTCAAGTTATGTCTTTTACTTATTTAGTTTTATCATAATTTACTTTTATGCTTTTATTTTTACCATGTCAGAATAGTTTAGTTGTGATTTAGCTATGAAGTAATAGCTATAATTCTTATGGTTTGAGGACTGAAATCTACGCAAGGACCTATTCATCGATATCGGTACATAAAGGGTTGTAAAGGAAGATCTCTTTGTCTTGCTATTGGCCTCGCTAGACAATTGGTATGTTTTTGTGATTTATAGTTAGTCCCGATCTTGCATCTATAATTGTGTATGTTGAAGTACTAAGTTACGGAGTCTCTATGAAGATTGTGAGAGCGATTGATCCAACACCTGTTGGAAGTGATTCACTACCTATTAGTTGGGACTTGGGTTTTTCTAAAAGGTATTACTATTTTTCGGTGAGCTCTTATGCGTGATGTCAGGAGTCGTTGTAAGTAAGAAGGTGATCATGGCGCGAAGTCTAGTCTCTGTACAAAGTAAGGAAAGTTTAGTGGTGTTGGACGGTGTGGAACATTAGTATAACTAAGTCCGGGGTCTCGGTGTTTTTCATCGTTTGTCCTATAATCACTATGAAGTTTGGTTTCCCTCCTTTAGTTAAGTCACTATGTTATCATAAGGAGTTAGTTTAGTCATTACATTTTATTTTACTTTCCCTGCTTTAGTTTTAGTCTTTATTACTCACCAATATTTAGTGAGACTTGCAAATCTCCCCTGGTACTTATTGTTATAGTCTTATATGATAAGAAATCTCCCCTTAGTATTTATCATTATCAATAGTTAATTATTACTCAAACACACAATAAATCAATAATATCAAATAAAAATACATACACAGTCCTGGAGAAGGTTTTCACACTTTTAATTATGGTAGGCTCAGCTTGTAAGAGAGAATTACTCACACATTATGAAGACAATTCTAGAAAATACAGAAGTTTGTAAAGAGAATAATAAATAAATGACGTGAAACCTATGTTATGGCCTTACGGCCTTATGTCCTAAAACTAAACTAACTCTCTCCACTTTTAATTAATTGATAGAATAAGGTATAAATATCCACCAGTTACTTGAAGATGAAGAAAAAAGGTAAAAGGAAAAATAAAAACAATCCTAAAAGATATCACTCTTATTTAGTATTATCTTAATGATAAATGCTCATTTTATTGAAAATGAAAACCTAACTAAAACTTATCCATCAAGTTTATGGTAATCATGTAAGTTATCTTGAATAAATTCCTTTTTTTCTCCTCTTGGCATGTTGTATCTTCACTAATTTAAGAATTCCAATTTAAGCATAATTCTTTCCATTCTTTGCTTTGTCTTTTTCTTTAATTTTCCTATTTAGGTCTTGTGCTCTGAAGATCTTTTAAAATCCAAAAAAAACCTATAATGCACCACGTGATAAAAAAATGATATTTTATATAACAATTAAACAAATAAAAGCATGATTTTATACTACTATTTTCAACCTATCAATTGCCTAAAGGATTGAATGTGTTCTTCCAATGAAACCCAAGTTCATACCATGTGCATGAACTCAAACTTTGAAACTCGAAATCTTCAATGCCTAGTCTCTAAAAACTAATGATCTCACCAAGAACACCCAAAACTCAAGAAAATTTCTTCCTCAAGATCTAAGTGTTCAAATCAAAACTTTTTATCTCTAAAATGCTCTAAATTTGGAATTTGTTGTTGAACTCATATGGTCTTCTCTCTCCCTTCTTATTGAGAGCTCTCTTCAATCCAAAAAATGACAAAAAATTCCTAGTTCAGGGCTTTTTAATTAGCTTCAACAAATATCCATCAAATTTTTTAACTGAGTTGCGATTTGAACAACTTTTCAGAGAAAGGGGGGGAGATCTAGGCTTTGACCGTGAGCGGGATCAGTAACTATGTCATGTGACATCGTTATCGACATCATGTTATCAACATCATCGTTATTGACATCATTTGATTTCGGTAACGATGTCATGTGACGTAGGTATCGATGTCATGATGCCAATACTAATTGTGGCATCATTACTAACTTGGGCTAGGCCAAAATGGGCCTATTTGTGAAAAGTTTATAATTACACTTATTATCATGATAATATTACTTATAAAATGATATGATTTTGTTTCATTTTATACTTCATATAAAAGATTTCACATGGCATGTAGTTGTTTTTTATGAAAATGCAAAAACTAGGTGAATCTTGGGAGTTAAATGATCAAAAGTGGAATTCTATGTAAAAAGAGTGAAAAAGGTGCAAAAAAGATGCGTGGAACACAAGGATTTAGCTTAGGATCGGAGTTGTCAAAGATTAGCAAAGTTGTAAAGAAGAAATATGAAGAAAAAGACATGTCACGATCATGACACCCATTCGCGGTCATGACTTATTACTCTTCATAAGCAGAAAGTTACAAATCATTATTCATGATCGCAACATGTGATTCATGCTTGCAACTTGTGATGGTTATTGGTTATCTCTTTTCAACTACCAACTGCCAGATAATAGCGATCAACTGCCATCAACCGCCATCAATTGACAACTGAAAAGACACCTTTTGGAAGTCAACCAATCATAAAAAGGTGCCTTTCCATTGTGGATGAGGATGAATCTTTGTATCCAATCATATTGAAGGGATGAAAACCTTTGCCAATGGACACGACTCTTATTTTGAATAGACACAACCCTTTGCACTCTATAAATAGGGTTCAAAACTCAACCATTTTCATGACATACATGGTGTGTGGCATGAGTAGTAGGCATTGAATGATAATAAGAGTGCATAGATATTGATTAAAAATATCTAGATTTCACTACTTTCAAAGTCTTAGTGAGAAAAATGTATAAGTGATTTGATTCTTATTTCAATCACTATATTTTTACACAAATTCGAGCGTTTATTGTATAAGTGTAATTGCAAAGAACTTAGCAATAAAATTTTTCATTCTTCAACATTCTTTTGTTTGATATTCACAAAGAATAGTATCCTAGTGGAGGTTCTGTACGAGTTGAGACCGAATTCAAAGTAGACGCAGGAATTGCGGGAATTGAAGACTTCCATTAAAGAGTGGATACGGTTTGATCAACTTTAGCTTGCACTTGCATACCTTAAAAAATTACTTTGTTTTCTACTTATACATTCTATTTCAAAATTTATGATATGTCTATGTTTCATAATGAGTATTTCGTGTTGTGTCATTTATATTAATCAAGTTATATGCTTTCGAGTTAAATTTAAGAGTAATTTCGGGGTTAACAAGATCATGTATAATCACTGGATCTGTGATTATAACGCTGTTTAGTGAGCCAACATTTTTGGAATGGTAACTTGCTAAATATGGCTATGTGAGAGCGACACATACTAAGCATAGTAATATTGTCATCCAAGTGTTCACAACTTTTCTACTGATAAGTTTAATAACTTGTTCCTACAATTTTGGCTTTAAAGTACAGGTGTTGTCAATCCTACTTATCAAATAGAAAAATGATGATGACTGCAAGTATACAGTTGTGATGTAGTTTTAAAAGATATCGAACCCACCGTGAAGGAGCCAGTTCTAAAGACCAACAAGAGTAACAGAACAAAGAAAATAAAATAGATAATTTTATTTTTGATGGGTTGATTGGTATATAATGGTAAATAAATAGATGAATGTATAAATAGATTAGAGTAGAAGAAATCGGTATAGATTATCCCTACAAACAAGTATAGCAAAGAAAACATGCAAAATCATTAAAGATATTACGTACACCAGACTACTTTAGCAGATTCGGTTCTAGACACTTAGATATTCAATTATTCACCGCAGAGTAACAAATGAAATGACTTTTCTAAGTCTAGTGCAAATGAATTAAGACGGTTATATAAACCTAGATAACAATAATACTATGCTTAGTACGGGTCGATCTCACATAGCCATATTTAGCAAGTTACCATTCTAAAAATGTTGGCTCACTAAATAGCATTATAATCACAGATCCAGTGATTATACACAAACTTGCTAACCCCAAAATCACTCTTAAAGTTAACTAAAAAGCATATAACTTGATTAATATAAAAGACTCAACAAGAAATACACAATATGACACATTTCGAAATGGAAAGTATAAGTAGAAAACAAAGCAAAGTTGTAAGGTATGCAAGTGAAAGCTAAAGTTGATCAAACCGTATCCACTCTTTAATGGGAGTCATCAATTCCCGCAATTCCTGCATCTGCTTTGAATTCGGTCTCAGCCCGTACAGAACCTCCGCTAGGATGCTATTCTTTGTGAATATCGAACAAACGAGTATTGAAGAATGAAAACTTTTATTGATAAGTAATTTGCAAGTACACTTATACAACAATCGCTTGAGAATATAGAGAATTCTAGTGATCGAAACAAGGATTTGAATCACTTAAACATTTTCTTGCTAACACTTAAGAATGTAGCGAACCTATCTATACACACACACACACACACACACACACACACACACTATATCTCTTTCTAATTGCACTCTAATATTCTCCTCTCTAATGGTGCTACTCGAAATTGTGATGGAATGGAGCCCTATTTATAGTGTTCGAAGGGTTGTATCCATTGGTGAAAGATTGCATCTCTTCATTATGATTGGTTGAGAAGCTTTGATATAATCCACAATGGATAAGCACCTTTTCATGATTGGTTGACTCCTGATAGGTGTATGATTGTTGGTAGTTGATGGTGGTTGATCATGCTTATCTGGCGGTTGTTAGTTAAAAAGATAATACCAGAAAACCGTCCATGTCGCGACCATGAATCTTTGATTTGCAATCTTTTGTTTTTAAAGTAAACAAGTCATGACCGTGAATGATTATCGCGACCATGAATTGAGTTTTACTCAGAATTCTTCTTGTAACTTCACCGAGATCTTCGACAGCTTCGATCCTAAGCCAAATCTTCAAGTTCCACGCATCTTTTTGCGCCTTTTTCACTCTTTTCTCATAGAATTCCACTTTAGCTCATTTTACTCCCAAGATTTACCTAGTATCTGCATTTGCATCAAAAACAACTACATACTACATGAAATCTTTTATATGAAGTATAAAAATGACTAAAACTATAGTGTTTATTGTCTAAAATTAATGTGATAATAAGTGTAATTATACACTTATCAATATTAAACCTGTGATTGCTTAGAGAATACAAATCCATACATTTTACTCCGACTAGATAACTATTTAAGCTGTGTAGTCATTTTCTAATACATGTTTTCAACACTGAAAAGTTAGTCAATTTAGCAAAACAAGCAATTATTAGCTCAAGAAAAGCATCGTATTACTTGTGCACTCAATGAAAACTTCTAACAAAAATTTATCTACCGATTGGGAAGCTAGCCAAAAGTCAACCGAGCATCACCACCCAACTCATGCATATGAATTGTATATGGCAAATGATGTCAAAGAAATTTGTGCACTTCCTTCTGCTTGCAAAATGAAAAATGATCAAACAACCCGAGAAATTATACCTTTCACTCATTAAAGAACTCTGACGAGCATACCTGCATGATTTTCCCATGATGAAGTCTATAAAACCTTCCTAAAATTTGGTCAAAATATTTCTGTAGATTCTAGGAAACCATTAACACCATCTTTTAGAGGTTGAAATGGAGGTACCTGCAAAACATTCAATACTCGATAGTTTCAATCATAAACTTTAAAAAAAGTATAAAGAATTGTCACATAACTAACAATAGAATGCACCCTCACATAACTAACAAATATCAAATGAATAAACTTGTCCAAGAGGTATTCAAAACCAAATAAAATAAAATAAAATAAATAACAAAGAAAGAGAAAATGAAAAAAATAGATCTAGAATATATTGGGAAGCAAAAAAAGGGCAGGAAATCGAATACCTTTTACCAAGAATGATGCTAATGAGAATAGATATAAGGGCTACCCCCAAAATGAACTTTATGTGTATCCCATTAGAAACCTCTGTTAACTGCAAATGTGAATGTGTCTCCGAAGATGTTGAGGAAACCTCTTACTTTTTCTTACTCTTTGTTTCACTAGGCTTGATGTCGATGACCCAAATGATATCTCTCAATTTCATCTCTATGCCATCCTTGTTATCCACCACATTACTTTCATTACTTTGCAACACATTCAACATCAAAAAATGTAACTAAAGTGAAAATTTTGATGTTATTTGCTTGGTATAAATCCTAGGCTTTTATTTTTATATGCATGGGTTGCATCAGATTATATGAGGGGAAACATCTATATTGTTTATTGTAAAGAAGGTAAAGGGTCAACTAAATCAATATTTCATGTTTGGTAAGTGACATACACGTGATTTAAAGGAATTTACATACTCTAATAATTTTGCATCAGGTTTTTGTAGTTTTTGCTGAAGTTCCTCGACCTGCTTCTTTAGAATTTGGATCTCTTTGTTCTTAGATTTAAGTTCTTCAAGGGATTTCTTCCTAACTGCTTCTTTTTCTAAATGTTTATGAGAATCTACTTCTTCCTATCTTGTTTGGACATCAAATTGAAAATTCAATCTTGGAGTTTTAAAGCAATAGACTTCAAAGTATTTTCAATAACAGAATGGTGGTATATGTCACAACTCACAACAACGTACAGGCCAACATGTATTTTTAAATTTCACACTCAAGTAAAAACTTTAAACCAAAGGGCTAGTGCTTAACCTTTTCAGAAACAACACTCTAAGAAAGTTGTAATTCTTTCTTAAGTTGTAAAACGTGGTCATTTAGTATATCTCTGTCTTGAATTTTAAGTGCATGATCCTTTAGTTTCATGTTTAAATCGGCTTCTCTTTCAGCTGCAACTGCCTGGACGCTTTTTACCTACATGAACTAATGATATTCTAGTTAGCTTGTGAATTTGAATGAAGTTTAAAACCTTAATTTTGGGTTCTTTTAAATTCATCAAAATGATAAAACATCACCTCTTCTTTTAGTTGTGATTCAACTGTTGCCAATTTATCTTCTAGTTCCTTGAGATTGGTTTAGAGCGCTGACTTCTCTTCCACACCAGCCTTGAGATTTTCAATCTTTGATTTTAAGACATCTTCATTAGCCTTGTACTCCTTTAATTGTTCATTAGCTAAGACTAACGATAAGCTGCAGAGTTAAATCTTTTATGGCTTTCTTCAAAGACTATAACTGTTCCATTGTTTCATCTTTCTATGAATGGGCTACAGATAGTCTTTCTTCTAAATCACTCAGTTTAGATTCATATGAGGGCAGTTCATGAGTAAGCTTTAGATTTCCATCAGCAAATCCTCCACTCTCATTTTCAAAGCCTCTTGACTTGATTTGCAGTTTCTCAACAATACTCTCAAGTTGTTTTAGTTTTAAGTGAGCATCTTCCTGCTCAAGTTTCTGAGTCTCGGCAATAGCATAAGCTTCATGAGCTTGATCCTCATGGATTCCAATTTTTTCCTCATGAGCATTTAACTTGTCATTCAAATCTTTTATATCTTCCTCTCTTTGTGCCAACCTTTTACTGACTTCTTATAATTCTTCCTTGCCTTGTAAATTACGAGCCTCTATAGCTGAATAAAGTTCCTTAATCAATTGTTTGTCACTGCATCTAAGATCAAGTACCTCATGTATTGAAAAAACGGATCAAGGGGAAATCCATACACATTCAAAAGAATATAAGTACTTTTATAAGTAAAAAGCACAAACAGAAGCTAGTAATGCTTACCATTACTCAAGACGTAATACCAAAGCAAGAGCCAATATTCTTTCTAAAATAATCCCAGTTTATTGGTTTAGGTTCTTGCATAACTTAGACCAACCATTACTCAAGGCGTAATACCATTTGTACTCAATGGAAATAGCCACCAGCTTCAATTCTAAATGTGCATGCCAGTAGTAAAGTACCAACCAAATAGCAATGAACTTGCAAAACAATAAAGAGCATATTTTGGTTGAAATTTTCATATTTTTCCCTTGATTTATAAGAGTATACATAGGTTTCATCCCTGATCCAAGCTACAGTGTTGCTGCATGACACATAATGATAATGAAGCAATGACCACAAGTCATAACTTGCGCACAGTAACATGTTTAAACTTCAAAAAAAATGTTCAAAAAAGAAACAAGAACAAGTGTTAATGGGATAATTAAATGAAGGCCTCATTCAAGGTTCCTTACTTCCTTGTAAATCAAAGTATCAACCAATAAATTCTACCTGAATATATACATGAATTTTCATTTAAGAATCAAAATTATGACCAAGAATATGAGTGTATTGTACAATAAATAGAAGATATCCGTAATCCTCAGAGATAATGTTTGTTAGAGCCAAAAAAATTGAACATGATACATATTACAAAGAAGTATCCTTCAAAAAATTTTCTATTAAGCTAAGCCAATCACAAATTCATTTCTTCTTCTATTCCTGCTTAATTTCTTCAAGCAACAAGTAATTAAAGGATGTACCAAAATTGAATGGCCTTTGTAATTGCTCAATTTGAACCTACGTAGATTCTCAATGCATTGCCCTTCCCCTCTTCAAACAAAAGCAATACAAATAAAAAGATGAAACATATTCTCTCTAAGTGTTCAAATAATCTCAGTCAAGATTACGATGGCACGCAATCAGATCAACATGAGAGTGAATCAAATAAATTATTATTCATGAACAAAACGTGTAGCGAGATCCACAAACCCTAGCTTAGAGAACTTACAATTCATGGTGTCCAGTTATAATTAAAGGAGAGAAACTAAAAATCGAAAGTGAGAAAGAGAAAGAGGACCTGCCTGAACTTAGTTTGAAGCTGGGTGTTGGCGTCATTGAAAGCACAATGTGGGGAACTGAACTCTTAGCGAGCCTCATCAAAGACGATGAGCCTCATTAGTAGAGGATAAAATGGAGAAAAATTGAGGGGGGCTTTACCAAGATGGTTATGGGGAGATGGCGATGCAAGTGAGTTTTGGATTGAGTTGAGATATGGGATTGGTAATCTATTTTACAGAGAGAATGAAAAAAAGGAGTGGAGAAGAGAGAGTATTTGTGACTTATATACTTTTTACTTTATTTTTTATTTTTTTATTAATTTTTCCATCAATTAACAAGCGGGAACAATGGTTAGATTGAGAGTGCTGTGACGAAAGTGTATTTGATAAACAAACATGTCTATTGCAACACTTTTGGAACACTTTTTATAATGTGTTTCAAAAAATCATTTTTTTCTTCAAGAATCACAACACTTCAATGCAACACCAACCATTCTGGTTGCGATAAGTCATCTATGGCGTAGTGACCGCTTTCGCTTTGGGCTGGCTCGCTTTCTTCATTTTAGAGGAATTATTCCTCTTAGATTTACGAGTTTGGTTACTCAAGTTGGACTGTTAGCTGGAGGAGGAAACCATTTCTTCTTTAAAGCTATTATCTTATCAGTCATTTCATCTAATTGCTTAGTGAGATTGTTGTTCTGACATTCATAATACTCAACTTTTTCTTGAAGAAATTGGATATCAAGAGATAAGGAAGTAATAGTATCTTCCTGATTTTCACTTCTCCTCACTAGCTTTTTGATGTTTTACTTGACTTATTAATCAGCTTCATTACATCAAAGAGTACATAGGCGAACACTTCAATGAATAAAGGGATTTCAAGATTTACCTTAGCTAGTGAGTTCTTCCCCTTATTGCGCTCAGCTTTAGAGTTAGTAGCGGATTAATTACTCTTTGAAGTCAATGCTGAGCTCTCACTACTTTCATTCTCTATCTCCATCAAGCAAAGGTTGGCAGAATTTGTTATTTCTTCATCAAATGAGGAAGACTCTTCAGAATCACTCTAGGTGGCAGCAAGTGCCTCATTTTTCTTGGAGAACCTCTTCTTGAATCTTTCCTTCTTGGTTTCAAAACATGACTATTGAACGTGACCTTTTTTTTGCCACATCCAAAGCATTTGATATCTTTGATTTTCTCCTTCTTTAGTCCTTCCTTATCTCCATGCTGGTGTTAAGTTGCCTTGTTTTTATCGGGAAACTTCTTCTTGGAAATTTCCCATCCTTCTTCATGAAGCATTTGAATCACCTCATCAGAAGTGCCATTTGCTCATCAAAATTGCTACTGGTGGATTCTTCAGATGAGTAAGTTTTCAAGAATATGGGTTTTCCCTCTCTCCTTGCCTTCACTCCTTTTGGAGTCATCAATATATTTTCTCAGGGACATTTCCTGAGTCAGCAAGGTGCTTATAAGCTCATCATAGCTATCTATCTTTAGATCATGAGCCTCCTTGATCACGGTCTTCTTTGCATCCCACTCGAAGGTAAGAGTGTGGAGAATCTTCTTCACCATCTCTTCCTCGATGAACTCCTTACCTAATCTCTTCAATTCAATAATTATATTAATGAACATGGCATTCATAGATTGAATACCCTCATTAGAGCCCATCTGGAACATCTCATACTCTCTCAGCATGAGATTGATCTTGGACTCCATGACCTTGTCCGTATCCTCATAGATTATCTCCAGCTTCCTCTAGAATTCTTAGGCGATGTCTCGTAGCCTGAGACCTTGTTAAACTCTATAAGATCTAGCGCACAATGTAAATAATTGATGGCTACCTCTTCTCTTTGAGAAACCTTAGGTCAGCATCATCATAGTCTTCTGGATCAAGTGGGACACTTTCCCCATTCCTCACAATTATGGGAATTATGGGGCCAAGCTCTATAACGAGCCATGCTTACATGCTCTGTGACTGCATGAAGTTTTTCATGCGGTTTTTCTAAAACGTGTAATGATTACCATCAAATAGAGGCGGTCTAGTTACAGTTACAGACATTCCTTCTTTAAGGAGTACGGTCTATCCTAAGCTAGAGCTAAAACTATTATAAGCCATTTTGGATCTTTAACTCAAAGATGATGAGTCTATGAGTTGAGAACTTGCTCTGATACCACTTGTTGGTCCAAAATAGCTTACTATAAAAAGCAGAGGGGGATGAATGCTTTACATGGTTCTTTTTAGATTTTATAAAAATATTTATCCAAGTTTAGTTTTTAGATGTGTGCTGAGTGAAACATACTGAGCTAGGTCTAAAAACTATAAACCGCTCAGCTTTGCTGACACATTTTATCTTCAATCGCTGCTGAGTACTTTACTCAACTCGGATTGGTTTTTTAAGAAACAATAGTAAAATTGAGAGAATGATGAATGAGTAAAGCACGATAAAGACAAGTTATAAAGGTTAGAATTATAACACCTGAGATTTTATCCTGGTTCGGCCCCTAGCCTACCTCCAGTCCTCAATTTTCCTTTTTGAGCTTTAATCCACTAGTGTTTTCCTTCCACTAGTGTTTTCCTTCCTTCCTTAGGTAGAGAAGCCTTTACAACGGGGTAGATTCTATTACAGAAAGTACATTCCTTTCTAACTACCACTCAACCACAGTTTGGGTACCGTTCTCAAATGTCACTCAAATTTTTGTAAAGAAATTTCGAATAGTGGATTTCAACTTATTGAATACATTGAATCCTTTAAAATGTTAAATGTTAAGTGATTTCTCTCTATTACAAATAGATAAGAAGATTTTTGTTTACTTTCATTTCTTGATGTGGAATTTCTGAAATTTGGGAATATTTGCACATTATTTCAGCTCTCAAGAAATTTGAGGTGATTCACCAAGTTTGAATGTCTACTCTTGTCTTCTATTTACTTGAAGCTCTTGGAAAGTAGGCGTTGCAAACTTCTCATTCTGAGTTTGTCTTCAATTTCTCTTCTCTTTATATCTTTTGACTTTACCCATTTGAAACAAATTCTAGGACGTTTAGAGACAGAGATTTCAACGTTGAGGCACGAGATTAATCCGTTAATCCGAATGCGTCAAAAACTCATTTTCTTCGATCAATCCGTACTAATAGAGAGGCATGCAAGATGCAATGTGGAAGCTTGCAATTCGTTAACTTGCTGATGTTGCAGCATGTCAGAGGATTCCTTTTATCTTGGACTTTAGTGATGATTCTCCAACATTCCGTACTGACACCTTTTCATTATGAGGACCACTTGAATATCTTCTTTAATTTCAACACTTTTTCTCCTAAAAAGCATCAAAGGAATATTTCATTCCTCACAGAAACCATTAAGCGCATTTGTGTCATAAAATCTCTAAGTGTCAATAAACTCAGCTTTTTATAATAAAAAGGTAACTCAACTTCGCTGAGTCTATATCTTGCAAACTATGTAATACTAGGCTAAGTCAGCTTTTCTTACTCTAAGCCATAACTTAATTAATCACTTAGTAAAATGAGTTGTTTTCCCTTAAACAAACTCAAGTAAACTTGATTAATTAAGAGTCTACTTAGTACTCAAATAATTTCTCTATCCTAGATAATTTGTTATTTCCAAAACATTTTATATAGCATGAAAAACTATTAACTTGGAACAACACCACTCTTCAAATCATCTCAAAGGCAGCTTAACCTCTTCACAATTTCGCAAATAGCTATAATATAGGCTTGACTTTTAATAAAGCGTTCAATGTAATCACTTAGCTCATGATACTTTTTGTGTGTACTAACTAAGCTTTTTATCAATTAATAAAATTACAAGTTTTGTCTATCCAAGTTAAGAGCTTCTTAACTTTATATCTGCTACGTATGTATGCAATTTCTTCCTTTTAACTTTTGTAGGAATAAATGCAAAGACCAAACTCAAAGAACAGCCGAAGTAAGACAAAGTCGCAAATCGAAGAAAATTCCTCCAAGTATGGTGGAGAAGAGTTGAATGAAGAAAATCCACTTAGTATGGGGGAGTCCACACTGACTAAGGAGTTCACTCAACATGGGGGAGTCTAACATCATCTATCAGGTATTCCTATATCTTTAAACTATTTATTCAATCAATCTCTTCTATTACCTAATTTGTTATCTCTTCCAAAATGGGGGAGATTGTTGAAACCAAGTTAATAGTACTTCATAGTATTTAAAATGTTTTGGAAATAACAAACTCTCTAGGATAGTGAAATTAATTGAGTACTAAGTAGACTCTAAATTAATCAAGTTTACTTGAGTTTGTTTAAGGGAAAACAACTCTAAGTGATTAATTAAGTTACGATTTAGAGTAAGAAAAGCTAAGTCAGCAGTATTACATAATTTATAAGATATAGACTCAGCGAAGCTAAGTTAGCTTTTTATTATAAAAAGTTGAGTTTATTGACACTTAGAGAAATATATGACACAAATGCACGTAACAGTTTCTGTGAGAAACAGAATATTCCTTTGATACTTTTCAGGAGAAAAAGCACTGAAATTAAAGAAGATATTCAAGTGGTCCTCACAACGAAAAGATGTCCGTATGGAATGTTGAAGAATCCTCACTAAATTCCAAGATAAAATGAATCCTCTGACATGCATCTTTTCTCAATGTCTCTGTGCAACTTTGCAATGTTAGCAAGTCAACGAATTGAAAGCTTTCATGTTGCATCTCGCGTGCATCTCTATCAGAATGGATTGCTTGAAGAAAATGAGTTTTTGATGCATTTGAATTAACAAATTAATCTCACGCCCTAACATTCGAAATCTCTGTCTCTAAACGTCTTGTAATTTGTTTCAAATGGGTAAATTTGAAAGATATGAAGAGAAGAGAAATTGAAGACCAAGTCAGAAAGAGAAGTTTGCAATGGTTATTTTCAAGGGCTTCAAGTATAAATAGAATAGAGCAGACGTTCAAACTTGGTGAATCACCTCAAATTTCTTGAGAGTTGAAATAATATACAAATATCCTCAGCATTCAGAAATTCCAAATCAAGCAATCAAAGCAAACACAAATCATTTTATCTGTTTGTGACAGAGAAATCACTTAAGATTTAACATTGTAAAGGATTCAACATATTCTATAAGTTGAAATCTTTTGTTTGAAATTTCTTTACAAAAACCTGAGTGACAGTTTGGGAATGATACCCAAATTGTGGTTGAGTGGTAGTTAGAAAGGAAGGTACTTTTTGTAATAGAATCTACCTGCTATAAAGGCTTCTCTATCTAAAGAAGGAAGGAAAACACTAGTGGATTAAAGCTCGAAAAGGAATCCAGGGACTTGAGGTAAGCTAGGGGCCGAATCAGGATAAAATCTCAGGTGTTATAATTTTAACCTTTATCACTTATCTTTATCATGCTTTACTCATTCATTATTCTCTCAGTTTTACTATTGTTGCTTGAAAAACCAATTTGAGATGATTAAAGTACTCATCAGCGATTGAAGATAAACTGTACCAGCGAAGCTGAGTAGTTTATAGTTTTCAAAACTAGCTCAGCATGTTTCACTCAGCATACATCTACAAACTGAACTTGGATAAATATTTTTTTATAAAATCTAGAAAGATCCAAGTAAATCATTCACCCCTCTCTGCTATTTATATTCAGCTATTTCGGACCAACATATAGCACATTTCCTCCTACCTTCTACCAATTTGTAGTCGGAGAAGGTCAGCCGAACCAGAATAAGACTTAGATTTATCAATTGAATACCGGGTTTTCTTAGTCGGGGTATAATTTTATCAGTCCTTTTCAAAAAAATCCGAGATTCAATTTTTCCCAAGATAGCTTGGTCAATTAGTGTTTACACTAGCATCTTTTCATTAGGTGAGCACCCCATTTTAGTGATAGATGTCCAACCCTCTTCTAGCTATATCCCTGTTCGCCACTTTTCTACTGATAAGTTTAATCTATAATGGTTCCAAAATCTCGTGAACTATTGACTAATAACTATACCAAAAACTTGTTCACAAATAAATGTAGGTTTTGTCAATACCCCTTATCACATAGAAAAATGATGATAACTGCAAGTACACAGTTGCGATGTAGTTTTAAAAGATATAAAACCCACAGGGAAGGAACCTGGTCTAAAGATAACTAGGGAAGATTAAAAGTAAATAAAATAACAATAAATTAGAGATGTTTGTGGATAGGAAGATTAGAATGAAAAGTTGAGTAAATATAGATGTGATAGATTAGAGACTCCAAATTAATAGATTTTCACTATGAACAAGTTTAGCAAAGAAAACATACAAGATCAACGAAGATGTTACTACACACTAGACTAATCTAACAAACCAGTTCAACATACTCAGATGTTCAATAATTCACCGCAGAGCAACACATGAAATAACTTTTCTAAGTCTAGCGTAAACGAGATAAGACAATTATGAAAACCTGGACAACATCAATACGATGCTTAGTATGGGTCACTCTCACACAGCCACATTTAGCAAGTATCCATTCCAAGAATGTTGGCTCACTAAACAGTGTTATATCACAGATCCAGTGATTATACACGATATTGTTAACCCCGAAACTACTCTTAAAATCAACGCCAACGCATATAACATGATTAACATAAAAGACTTAGCACAAAATACGCATTATGACACATAGACATATCATAAACTTCGAAATAGAAAGTATAAGTAGAAAGCAAAGCAAAGTTGTAAGGTATGCAAGTAAAAGCAAAAATTGATCAAACCGTATCCACTCTTTAATGGGAGTCGTCAATTCCCGCAATTCCTGCGTCTACTTTGAATTCGGTCTCGGCCCGTACAGAACCTCTGCTAGGAGGCTATTCTTTGCGAATATCGAACAAACGAATATTGAAGAACGAAAACTTTTATTGATAAGTGATTTGCAAGTACACTTATATAACAATCGCTCGAATATATAGAGAAATCTAGTGATCGAAACAACGAATCGAATCACTTAAACATTTTCTCGCTAAAACTTAATAACGTAGCGAATCTAACTATACACACACTATATATCTCTCTCTTTCTCTGCACATCCTTTATTGCATTGAAGGCATACCACCTTGCTGCATGAAATTGTTGAGGATTTGAAGCCCTATATGTAGAGTTTGAAGAGTTACGTCTATCCAAACAAAGAGTCACATCCATTGGTGAAAGATTGCATCTCTTCAACGTGATTGGTTGAGAGGCTTTGATTTAATCCATAATGGATAGGCACCTTTTCATTATTGGTTGACTCTTGATAAGTGTCTTTTCATATATATATATATATATATATATATATATATATATATATATATATATATATATATATATGTGTGTGTGTGTAT
>CATIWQ010067839.1:0-11576 GCA_949673415.1 Euphorbia schlechtendalii | reverse complement strand
AAATATTGAAGTACATTTTAAACATCTTGACATCTTTAAAAAAGTTATCATACAAAATGGTTTAGTTATATCTAAACCTAAAATGCAATTATTTAAAACTGAGATAAGATTTTTGGGTCATAATATTGATAAAGGAAAAATAATTCCTATTGATAGAAGTATTGAGTTTGCATTAAAATTTCCGGATGAAATTAAAGATAAGACTCAACTTCAGAGACTTTTAGGTAGCTTGAATTATATTTCACCCTACTTAAAAGACTTAGTTAAAGACACTGTTATCTTATATGATAGACTTAAAAAAGAACCTAAGCCTTGGACTAATAGTCACACAGAAGCGGTTAGGTTAATTAAAAAGAAAGTTAATAACTTACCTTGTTTAATGTTAGCCAATCCCACATGGGAAAAAGTTATTGAGACTGATGCCTCAGATATAGGCTATGGTGGTATTTTCAAACAAATTTCACCAATTAATAAACAAAAATATCTTGTTAGATTTTATTCTGGTAAATGGAATAATAGCCAGAAGAATTATGCTACTATAGCAAAGGAAATTTTAGCTATATTGAAATGTGTGTTAAAATGTCAAGATGATTTATATAATCAGAAGTTTTTAATAAAAACTGATTGTCAAGCTGCTAAATATATGTTTGATAAAGACTTTAAACATGATGTTAGTAAACAAATGTTTCCTAGATGGTAGACTCAATTAGCTCCATTTAACTTTACCATTGAGTATAAAAAAGGGATAGATAATAGTCTACCTGATTTTCTTACTAGAGAATATTTATTGGAAGCTAATAGCTTTGATTCTTCTCGGTTTTATTTTGCAGGATGAGCACGAAAGGCAATAGAGGCATAGGAAATTCCTCTCATAGAGGACAATCCTCAAGAGGCAGAGGTCAACAATCCTCTTATAAAGGATATTTCGATATAAGATTTTTAGCTCAGCATGGAAGTTCTAGGCTAGTAGCCCAGAATATGGCAGAAACACAGGATTTCCTTTATAAGGAATTCCTTGCATTCAAAGTAGCTCAGCAAAGCCAGAGTAATACTCAGGCTGAAGAAGGTGGTTCATCAGAAGCTACTGAAAAATCAAATCCTTCATATGCCAAAATAGTGGAGGATGATGATTCGGATGATTTTCCATATTGTCAACATACTGACAAAGAAGTTATACTTCTATTGAAAGATAATGACATCAAAAGAAAAGATGATGTCTGGGGTCTGATGTAGAAGTATCTTGATACTAGTGCTTCTTTTACAGCTAGTTCTTATAAGGCCAGGTCTCATTTTGAAAATATTTTGAAAATGACAAATTCATGGGAAATAACCCATTTTTCAGTAGGATGCAAGACATCTAAAACTTATAGTTTTAGCGAGGTAATTATAAAAAATGTTATAACTGCTGAGGATTGGGGTCTTAGTACCTTCAGGGAGAGGGAATACCTTCACCTAGACAATAAAGCAATAATTAAATTTAATTATTGGGATTATGTTGAGGCCTTCAGTAAAGTTTTGTTATACCAAAACCACTAAAGAAAACATACTTGGTTTCTTAAATTTTGCCAAAGTATTTATAAGAAAAATTTTCCAAATTGGTTATACCAATGGTAGAAATTTTATGGTTGACAAAATTTTTATCCTATCTTCTTGGGATAAATATTTATCCCACCAGCCTTTAAGTTGGCCAGTAAAACTAGCTACTATCATATTGGCAATAGCTGTGTCAGAATTACCATTACTTTTGCAAATTGTAGAATACATTAGCATTCTATGGATAGCACTATAAATCTGTCTTTCAGTAAAACTATTTATGTTCCATTCATAGATTTGTTTTCCACTATAGGAATTATTCATTATTAAATCTTGTTCTTCAAAAAGAACATCTTGTGGGGTAGGCCTTGGATAATAAAACAAGTTTTGTTTAGGCCTATCTGCATACTTATGAAGTTTATTAACTTCATCAATTATAACATTTTTATAGTTTTTAGTATTACTTATTGTATCACTAAATTCCTCTTCAAGAGTACTAATTCTTAAATTTTCAAACTTTTCATTCAAAAGTTTTTCTAAATCAGATAAAGATTTTAATTTAAAATCTTTGACTTCTGGAGGAGGTTGAATGCTAGGAGTAGCTCTACTACTAGCTTCTTCTCTAGTAGGTTTAATAGTATTGTTATGAACAATTTTTTTTAATTCATTAATTTGGGAAACTATTTTTCCCACTTTGTTATGAATATCAACCAACTTTTCTTCTAATATTATTAAATAAATATTAGTGAAATTCTTCTACTTTATTAGAGCATTAATATGATTAGAGGTTGATTGTAAAACTTCATTTTCAAAAATTCTCTGAAAAGCATTATAATGCCTTATTTCATTATCTCTTTCAATTGTGAAAGGATAAACTGGCGGAAAAACTTGTCTAATAGTTTTAATAATAGAAATAAATTTTTCAACATGATTGGCTATAAACCAATATACAAATGATATTTTGATGTTTTTATGAATTAATAACTCATAAAATTCTTTTTGAATGTTATCTCTTTCCTCTTTATTAAAATTAGCAAAAAACCATTTTCTAAATGGTTTCTAGTGATCTTTTTGAAAATCCATTTGGATTTCCTTTCTTGCCTGTGAACCAGGACTAAAATCAATTTTTGATTTTTTATTATTCATATTGTAAAGTTCATTTCACTGGCAGACATCCCTGCCGGAATTTCATAAACCCTGAGGCAATATTATTATTATCAACAAAAAATTTTCCAACTCTTTGAGTTATTAATTCAGATTCTCTGTCTTATTCCTTAGATTCAGAGCTTTCAGACTTATGAATTCTTTTCATATTTGATATTGAATGTCTCGAGTTATCAACTGGAGATATATGAAAATAATTTGAAGAACTTAGTCTTGAATATGAAGACCTTGATTTTGGGATATTATCCAAAAGTCTTTGCTTTTCAAAATTAATAACAATATTACCTTGTTGGATTATTTTAAAGTAGTAGGTGCAGCTGGGATTGCTTTTTCTATTATCCAATTATCAGGAAATATAATTACCTCCCATTTAATGGGTCTACGAGTTGTGATTTCATATTTATGAAAATTAGATTCTATTAGAATCGTTTCATGTATTGGTTTGTCATATAATATAATATAATATATTAAATAAAAAAATAATTAAAAAAATTAATTACGTGGCAGGGGACCAAAGAAATAATTCTTTGGTCCCCTCCCCCCTCGCTGAAGAGGGCGGCGAGCTCGGTTTAACCTTGTCTCGAATTTCTATAAATTCAAGACATTTTTGGATTGCAGGGGCTTGAAAATTTAGACAAAAAAATTAGATTTTCAGATAAAAAGATAACGAGAAAAGCACAAAAAATATTTCTCTTGAATAATTTAAATCCAAAACACATTTGGATCTCAAATCTTGATTATTTTCAAACCAT
The DNA here is from genome assembly GCA_949673415.1 of Euphorbia schlechtendalii. NCBI lineage: Eukaryota > Viridiplantae > Streptophyta > Magnoliopsida > Malpighiales > Euphorbiaceae > Euphorbia > Euphorbia schlechtendalii. The sequence goes on along the minus strand of CATIWQ010067839.1, from coordinate 8,127 downwards.
TCTTCTTCCTGCATTTCTCAAAAATCCTCAGATATTCTCAGGTCTAAAACAAATTTAGAACCTGAGTATAATTATCTTTCGGATAAATATTTTAAATTCAAATATATTCGGATCCAAAAGACATTTGGATTCCAAATTTTAATTGTTTTCAAATCTTTTTTCCATCTACTTTTCTTTTACATATCCTTAGATACTCTTGTGTCTAAAACAAATTTAGAACTCGAGTCTGATTATCTTTTGGATAAATAAACACTTACTTTTCCAATTAAACCACAAATTAAACCAAAATGAATGAGGAACGCTTCCGAGGATTGAACGGATACGCCGAAGTGGATTCATACCGAAAGGGTAAGCCTTTGAGTTCCTAAAGCTTCTTTTATTATGTAAATAATTTTGTAATTCTCTTATTTATCTTTATTTCTTTTTTTATTATTTTATTATTCTTATGTTAGAATACCCCAACGAAGGGAATAAAAAGTATTCCCAAATAACAGCCCTCACCAATTTACCATGCGAGCAATTTCATTAATTAAAATAAGCAACCAATGTGTTAATTAAATGAACTGTTTAATTTAAATAACAAACACATTATTGCGATTGATTATCTTTTTAGGCCACACGGGCCTTGCTAAATTCAAAATCGAACATACATGATATCCCTTGTGCTAACCTTTGTGGATGCAGGTTAGATGTATGTTTAAGATTTTAATTTTCCTTCGGGTATCGTAATTTTTTTTTTTTGGGAAATGTAATTAATAGGTTAGCGGGCTGTTGCATCCCCTGATTTTCTGGAAGCCTTGTAATCTTTGTTTTTCACATTTATTTTCTGAATTTACTTACTGTTTTGTGGATGGATTTACTACTTTTTCTATACGTGAATCATGCATGTAAACTCGAAAAACAACCAAAGCGCGAATATGCGTAGCTAAGAAAATACCATTTTCTATTGATGTAATATGATGTGATCACATAAGAAATAAGCAATTTATCCAGGACCCGAATCTCTGTGTCTTGGTGGGCCATCCCCCGGAGTTAAGCCTCACAGGACTCTTATTCCTAGAAAGAGCTAATCCAGGTGGCGACTCCACACTAAGAGATGGTGGATTCGGGTTCGAACCGATCTAAAAAATGTTTTCGCCCTTTCTCTTCCAACCTTTTCCCAAGTCCCCGACCTGAGGCACCTTTTTTATAAACACCCTAGTGGACCGCGCCTCTCATTTTCGGTGCGCTCTCGGCCCACCGCTACGTGTCGCCCACTCACAATTGGTTTCAAAATTTAAATGCAATACCCCAAAGGAAATTAAATCCTAACAATCATATAATCCTAATCTACCTACATCCACAAAGGTTAGCACAAATAATATCACACATCACAAGTAGTTACAAGTATGTTTGATTTGATTTTTTTGTGAGAGCTGAGGGGTCTAATTTAAAACAATGGGAGATTTAAAATTCTTATATAAAAATATATTCATTTTATAGACATAACTGTTAACAACTTTATTTAGTGAAAATGTCGCATGTGAATGTTCTGTCAGGTTGGTTATCTGGGGAACTTAGGTTCCCTTCAACGAGGCTTCCACTACACAACTTCATAATATATTAGCAAAATAAATCTAGGCCAAAAATAGATAACAAAGATGTATTATTGAACCCGTTTCAGAAGAGGAATCGTTAAAGTTAGTAAATTAATATCGTGATAAAGGGTAACTACTTTAACCATTCGGGTGCCTTTCAAATAGATATTAAGTTCTAAAAAATTCTCAACTATATATTTTATGTTGCTAAAAACTTAGATTTCAAGTCTGAATAGTCACCGCTGACACTCTTTAACATTAACTGATACTTAAAACTTTTCCGATCAAGCTGTCTACACTGTAATGATGTTAATAGTATTGTTGATGTCATTAATGATATCTTAACGACATCACAATGCTGTTAACGACAACCTAATGACAGACAGTAGACGGTTTGCATTATTTTTACTTTAAACATTAAACATAGTTAACAAGCATATACATGTGAAGCACGGCTCTAGGAACTCAAAGGCTCACCTTGTAGTCGTGAATCCACTTCGTCAAGGTCAATAAAATCCCCAAAAAATCCTCCTTATTTCTTTTGTTTGGTTTGTTAAAAGCATTGAAGGAAGAGTAAGAGCTACTTTTTGTGAACAAATGGAATATTCTAGAATATGTTAGTCCTAAAAAGAGGAAAGAGGAAATAGTAATCCTTTTCCTTCAAGTTTTAACTTTGAGAAAACTAACTACTAAAACAACAAAGTTTATAAAAATAGGCTGAAACACTATCAAGAAAACTTACACCAAGTTCTATTAGCTTAAAATTGATGAAAGTTCTCAAGAATACTCAACTAATCCTCAAGTTTACTATAGAATCTAAGTTAAATAGTACCTCATAGTACTTTAATGTTTTGGAAATAGCAAATTGTCTAGGATAGTGAAATTAATTGAGTACTAAGTATACTCTTAATTAATGAAGCTGACAAGAGTTTGTTTAAGGGAAAACAACTCAGTTTTGCTGAGTAATTAATTAAGTTATGGTTTAGAGTAGAAAAAGTTGAGTCTATGCTAGGTATTAAATAGTTTAGAGGTATATCAACTCAGCTGTGTTGAGTTAGCTTTTATTATTTAAAAGCTATCTTCTTCGACATTGAGATATTAAATGACACACGTACTACTAACAAATTCTGTGAGAAACGGAATATTCCTTATATACTTCTCAGGTTAAATAGCACTGAAATTAAGGAAGATTTCCAGTGGTCCTCACAAGACAAAAGGTGTCAGTACGGTATGTCGAGATTCCATCACTAAAGTCCAAACACAAAAGCAATCATCTGACATGCATCGTTTTCTAGTGTCTTTGCGTGACTTTCCCAACGTCAGCAATTCAATCAATCTGAAGATTCCATGTTGCATTCTCATGTGCCTCTCTCAACTGAATTGCTTATAGACAAAATGAGATTTTGTCAAAGAAATTTTATCACTCCTTAATGTTTAAATTTCTATCTATAAACATCTTGGAATCTTTCTCCAATGGGAAGATTCGAAAGATATGAAGAGAAGAGAAATTGATGATCAGTGACCTTGAATAGTTTGCAACGGCTACTTCATAGAGCTTTAACTATAAATAGAAGACTGAAGTAGATGTTCAAACTTGGTGAATCACCACGATTTCTCATATAGCTGAAAATCTATGAAATTACTCCCAGCGTTAAGAAATTCCAAACTCAAGAACATCAATTCCAAATCCATTTGTAATAGAGAGATCTACTTAGATTTAACATTGTAAGGATTCAACTTTTTCAATAAGTTATATTCAGTTTGCAATTTTTTCATTCGAATTTGAGTGTCATTTTTGGGAAGGGTACCCAAACTGAGTCAAGCGATAGTTAGGAATGAAGTTACTTTCTGTAAAACTGTGTCCACCCACTATAAAGGTTACTCCGCCTAAGTAAGGAATGAACACTAGTGGATTAACGCTCGGAATAGGTATCCAGGGACTAGTGGTAGGTTTGGGGATGAACCATGATAAAATTCAGGTGCTGAAGTTCTAACTTATTCTTTTAGCTTTTACTATGTCATCTCTCCTCTATTTATCATTTAGCTTGAAAAACCAATCACAAGCTGAGTCGAGTATTTAACAAGAGATTGAAGATAAACTGTGCCAGTGAAGCTGAGAAGTTTATACAATTTTTATATCGCAACTGAGCAAGCATATAAAAATGTAACTTGGTGAAACAAAATTTTGTAAATCTTAAAAGTAATCAAGATTCACATTCACCCCCCCCCCATGATTGTTTTCAAGCCGTCTAAGGACCAACAAATGGTATCAGAGCAGTTGCTCAACTTTTAGACTAACCGTCTTTGAGTCTAGATCCATAAATGGCTTATAACAACTACGGTTCCAGTACTGGTCAGGTAGTTCTCCTTAAAGAGGGGAAGTCTGTTACGAGATCACCCTTGTTCGATTGTAATCACTATACTTTCTAGAAAAATCTCATGAAAAATTTTATTCAGTCTTAAAGCATGCAGGCTTGGCTCGCTATCTAGCTTGGCCCTAGAGTTCCCACATTTGTGAGGAACGGAGTGCGTGTTCCCATAGATCCCAAGGACTATGATGCCATTGATCTGAGGCTTCTCAAAGAGAATGTCGTAACAATTAACTAATTACACTATGCATTAGATCTTACTAAGTTCAACAGGGTCTCAGGATGCGAGACAACACCAGAAATCTGGAAGAAGTTAGTGATTACCTATGAGGAGACTGACAAGGTCAAGGAGTCAAAGATTAATCTCATGTTGAGGGAGTATGAGATGTTTTCCATGGGTGCCAGCGAGGGTATTCAAAGCATGAATACAAGGTTCATTAACATTGTTAATGAACTGAAGAGATTGGAGAAGGAGTTCATTGAAGAGGAGCTCGTAAAGAAGATTCTACACACTCTTACTCTAGAGTGAGACTCCAAGAAGAGCACCATCGAGGAAGCTCATGACTTGAAGACCTACAACTATGATGAGCTGATAGGCACCTTGCTAACTCATGGGATGTGTCTGAAGAAGTATTCTGATGACTCCAAAAGGAGTCGAGGCAAGGAGAGAGAGGGCAAAGCCATTATCCTGAAAGTTGATTCATTTGATGAGTCCACTAGCTAGGACTCTGATGAGCAAATGATGGCCCTTCTGACTAGGCTTTTCAAATGCTTCATTAAGAAGGATAGGAAGTTCAACAGGAAGAAGTTTCCTGCTAAAACCAAGTAAATTCAGCATCACCATGGAGCTGAGAAAGGATCCAAGAAGGAGCATAGCAAAGATATCAAATGCTTTGTCTTTGGAGAAAAAGGCCATATCCAGTCTAGCTATCCTAAGGCGAAGAAGGATAGAATCAAGAAGAGGTTCTCTAAGAAGAATGAGGCACTTGTTGCCACCTGGAGCGATTCGAAAGAATCCTTATTATCTGATGAGGAAGCATCTGATTCGGCCAACCTCTATCTCATGGCCATTGAAGATAGAGGGGGCGAAGTCTCAGCATCTACCTTCGGTAGAGATCAATCCGTTGCTAATTCTGAAGCTAAGCGTAATAGGGAAAGGCTCTTGAAGTTGAGGTACATCCTGAAATTCCCTTATCTATGGAAGATTTTTCCTAGGCTCTCTTTGATGTTATGAGATTGACTAACAAGTCAATGAAGAACATCAAGGAGCTAGTGAGGAGAATTGATGATTTGGAAGATATTAATGCTTCCTTATAGCTTGATATCTACATTCTTCAAGAAAAAGTCGAGTATCAAGAATGTTCTATCAGCAAGCTCACTAAGCAATTAGATGAGTTGATTGTTGAGATAATGGCTTTAAAGAAGAAAGGGGTTCCTCCTCCAGCCAATAGTCAACCTCTGAATAACCAAACTTGCAATTCTAAGAGGAAGAATTCCTCTAAAATGAAGAAAGAGAGCCAGCCCAAACCAAAAATAGTGTGTGGTTTTTGTGGTAAAGCTGGACATGCCACAATTCTCTGTAGGCATAAAAATTGTTATTACAATGATTACGACTGGTCTAATTTAAGCACTGCTAACAAGGGAGGACCCAGCTCAAAAGCATGGGTACCTAAGAAAACGTAACTGTTTTGCAAGTGAACCTTAGATCCGCTGATGACTCTCGAACATGGTATCTAGATAGCGGATGCTCAAGGCATATGACGGGAGATAAAAGCCAGTTCATCTCATTGGAGCGTAAAAGAAATGGAAGTGTCAGCTTTGGGGATAACTAGAAAGGTAAGATTGTGTGTTGTGGCACTATTGGTGTCTCTCCTTCAATCGAAGGGGTTTCTCTAGTCAAAGGTCTGAAGTTCAACTTGCTTAGTGTAGCTTAGCTCTACCACAAAGGCAGAAAGGTTATATTCAACTCAGCAGGATGCTCAGCAATTGACTGAAAGAATGATTCTACTATTCTCTTTACTCCTCGAATCAATAATGTGTATATGATTTATTTATCCCGAGGCTCCACTAATGTGTGTCTTGTATCTACGGAGGATAATTCATGGCTTTGGCATAAATGGTTGGGTCATATAAATATGAACATTCTATCCAAAATGGTAAAAAAGCAATTAGTTGTGGGTTTACCCAGCATTAGCTTTGATAAGGATAAACTATTCTCAGCTTTCCAACTCGGTAAGCAAGTTAAGAAATGTTTTAAGTCAATTAATCAAGTAGTAACTAAGCGACAGTTGGAGCACATCTACCCGGATCTTTTCGGCCTAATTCAGCCAATGAGCATGGGTGGTAAAAGATTTTCATTGGTGGTTGTGGATGACTTCATGAGATTCACTAGGGTAGTCTTGCTGAGTAGCAAAGATGAGATATATGAATCTTTTTTCAAGCTCAGTAACCGGATAATGAATGAAATAGGAGCTAAAACTAGTAGAATCCAAAGTTATCATGGACGTGAATTCGAAAATTTCCATTTCAAAGAATTCTATTCAGTTCATGGTATTGACCACAACTTGTATTCTCCTTATACGCCTCAACAAAATGGGGTTATAGAAAGGAAGAATAGAACCATAGTTAAAATGGCTCGATCCATGCTGAGTGATAACAATCTACCAAAGTACTTTTGGGGAGAAGTTATTAACACAACATGTTATATCTTGAACTGGGTTTTAATTCGCCCAATTCTTGAGAAGACACCCTATGAGCTTTGGCGAGGGTGCAAGCCTAATATTGGTCATCTAAAATCATTTAGCTATAGGTGCTTTCTTCTTAACACCAAGGAGCAATTAAGTAAGTTTGATCCTAAGTTTGATTAAGGTATCTTTCTAAGATACTCAACCAACAGCAAGGCTTATAGAATATATGTCAAAAGAACTAGCCTGTTAAAGGAGTCTATGCATGTGGATTTTGATGAAACTAACAACGCAGATAGACGTCCATCTAATGAAGATTAAGGAGTACCCCAGCAAGCAGATCCACTCAGTATGCCATTATCTGTGCTAACCAACCCAGCACAACAACTCAAAGCTGAGGAAGCCAAAGATGATGAGGATCTTTCTATCAACTTTAACGATGGCGAAGATTAACCTCCACCTCAGTAACTTGTTATCGAACCTCCAGCAGTTGATTCGAGTCTTCCAAGAGTGATTAGAGTTCATCACAACCATCCGCTAGATATCATAGTTGATGATGTTCATAATCCAATGATGACCTAAGGTCAGCTTAGTAGGATGATGAGTAATCCAGCCTTCATATCATTGATCGAAACTAAGAAGTTTGAAGATGTAGAAGGAGATGATTATTGGATGATCGTAATGCAAGAGGAGCTGGATCAGTTCAAGCGTAATGATGTTTGGGATATGGTTCCGAAGGTGAAAAGGAAATCAATTATTGGAACAAAATGGGTTTTTGAGAATAAGCTAGATGAAGATAGCTCTATTTTCAGGAACAAAGCCAGGCTTGTTGCACAAGGCTACAATCAGCAAAGAAGGAATCGATTATGATGAGACTTATGCTCCTATAGCTCAATTGGAAGCTATTCAAATCCTATGTGATTTCGCATCACATATGAACTTTAAATTATTTCAAATGAATGTCAAGAGTGCATTCCTTAATGGATTCATTCAAGAAGAAGTCTATGTTCACTAGCCTCTAGGCTTTGAAGATCCAAAAGAATCCTAAGCATGTCTTCAAACTGAAGAAAGCTCTATATAGATTGAAGTAAGCTCCTAGAGCTTAATATGAGAGGTTGACCAATTTCTTAATCAGCAAAGTGTGAGCGGGCGACATGGAGCGATGGGCCGAGAGAGTGCAGAGATGAGAGGCGTGGTCCACTGGGGTGTTTGTAAAAAGGTGCACCGGGTCGGGGACCCGGGAAAAAGGTTGGAAGAGAAAAAAAGGCGAAAATGTTTTAGATCGGTTCAAACCCGAATCCGCCGTCTCTTACTGTGGAGTCACCACCTAGATTAGCTCTTTCCAGGAATTAAAGTCCTGTGAGGCTTAACGTTTGGGGGACGGCCCACCAAGACACAGAGATTCGGGTCCGGGATAAGTTGCTTATTGCTTAAGTGATCACGTTATATTACATCTATAGAAAACCGTATTTTCTTAGTCATGCATATTCGCACTTA
>CATIWQ010067834.1:0-19055 GCA_949673415.1 Euphorbia schlechtendalii | reverse complement strand
TTTAACTAATAAATTAGTTAAAGGTTTAGCTATAACCGAGAAATCCTTAATAAACCTTCTGTAAAATCCAGCATGGCCTAGAAATGATCTTATTCCCTTAACATTTATGGGAGGAGGTAATTTCTCTATGATTTTGGTTTTCGCTATATCTACATGAATTCCTTTTTCATCTATCATATGACCTAATAATATACCCTCATTAACCATAAAATGACATTTCTCCCAGTTCAAAACCAAATTAGTTTCTTCACATCTAGCAAGTACTTTATCTAAATTTTCTAGACATGCTTCAAAAGAATTTCCATAAACTGAGAAGTCATCCTTGAAAACTTCCATAATATCCTCCACATACTTACTAAAAATAGCCAAAACACATCTTTGAAAAGTAGATAGAGCATTGCATAACCCGAAAGGTATTCTTCCATAATCAAATGTACCAAATGGACATGTAAAAGTAGTTTTATCCTGGTCATCTGCTTAATGTGAATTTGAAAATAACCAGAGAATCCATCTAGAAAATAATAAAATGCATGACCCGATATCCTTTCTAACATTTTATCTATAAATGGTAAAGGGAAATGGTCTTTCCTAGTGGCTGCATTTAATTTTCTGTAATCTATGCAAACTCTCCATCCAGTTGTTGTCCTAGTAGGAACTAAGTTACCCTTTTCATTATGAACTACAGTAATACCTCCTTTTTTCGAAACACATTGAACAGGGCTAACCCACTCACTATCTGAAATTAGATAAATAATTCCTACATCTAGCAACTTAATAATTTAGTTCTTAACAACTTCCTTCAAGTGAGAATTCAATCTTCTCCGCCTTTCTATTCTAGGTTTGCTTTCATTTTCCAAATTAATAGAATGCATTACTATATTAGGGCTAATCCCTCTAATATTGGAAATTTGCCAACCAATACTACTAATTCTACCCTTAATTATCTCCAATAATGCTTCTTCCTACAGACTAGATAGCTTACTAGAAATTATAATGGGTAAAGTATTGTTGCTTCCTAAAAATGCATACTTTAAATGAATGGGTAATTGCTTCAATTCTACTAAGGGTGGTTTATCTATAGATAGTGGTATGGGATCATCTTCTCTAACTAATTTTTCGGTTTCAAAGGAATATTCTAAATTTTCAAGGGATTCAGATGCTGACTCTTCCAGAGATGTAACATGACAGATTTCATCTACACATGTATCAATTAAGTTATCGATCATGTAGTCTCTACAAAACTTATCCCAAAGCATGTTAGAAAACATTTTGAATCATAACAAAATAAAATAAAACAACAAAAAAATATATAAACAAAATAAAGCAAAATTAAAATGTAACGTATTTCCAATAATTAAACTTTAAAACTCACTTGTCTTCATCGGAACTCTAATCTTTAGAACACTATTGCCTTCCCCGGCAACGGCACCAAAAACTTGTTAGCCACTTTTTCATTGATAAATTTCACAACTTGTTTGCAAGATTTGGCTACACTCGTTTCGAAAGGCTTATCCTCAATAATAGTGCCAAAAACTTGTTCACGTAAAATACAGGTATTGTCAGTACCTCTTATCAAAATAGAAAAATGATGATAAATGCAAGTATACAATTGCGATGTAGTTTTAAAAGATATCGATCCCACAGGGAAGGACTAGCTCTAAAGATCAACAAGGAAGATAAAATAAAGAAAATAAAATAAGTTTGGTATTTTGGGTAGAAGAGTTAGAATGAAAAATGAGTAAATATAAGTATGAAAGACTAGAGAATCTAAATATATAGATTTTCCCTATGAAATAAGGATAGCAGAGAAAGCATGCAAGTTCAACAAAGATGTTATGATTCACTAAACTAATCTAACAGACTCGGTTCTAAATACCCAGATGTTCAATTATTCGCCACAGAGCAACACATGAAATGACTTTTCTAAACCTGGCGCAAACGAATTAAGACAATTATATAAACCTAGACAACATTAATACTATGCGTAGTACGGGACGCTCTCACATAGCCACATTTAGCAAGTTACCATTCAAAAAATGTTGGCTCACTAAACAGCTTTATATCACAGATCTAGTGATTATACACGATATTGTTAACCTCAAAACTACTCTTAAAATTAACTCCAACTCATATAACTTGATTAATATAAAAGACTTATCATGAAATATGCATTATAACATATAGACATATCATAAACTTCGAAAATAGAAAGTATAAGTAGAAAGCAAAGCAAAGTTGTAAGGTATGAAAGTGAAAGCTAAAGTTGATCAAACTGTATCCACTCTTTAATGAGAGTCATCAATTACCTCAATTCCTACATCTGCTTTGAATTTGGCCTCCACCCGTATAGAACCTCCACTAGGATGCTATTCTTTATGAATATCGAAAAAACGAATATTGAAGAATGAAAACTTTTAATGATAAGTGATTTGCAAGTACACTTATACAACAATCTCTTGAGAATATAGAGAAATCTAGTGATTGAAACAAGGATTCGAATCACTTAAACATTTTCTCGCTAACACTTATGAACGTAGCAAAACTAGATATTTATTCTCTATCTATACACTATGCACTATCTTTCACCCCTTTCTTCTGCATGAAATTAGTGAGGTTTGGAGCCCTATGTATAGAGTTCGAAGGGTTGTGTCTATCCAAACGAAGAGTCGTGTCCATTGGTGAATGATTGCATCTCTTCATTGTGATTGGTTGAGAAGATTTGATATAATCCACAATGGATAGGCACCTTTTCATGATTGGTTGACTTCTGATAGGTGTCTTATCATTGGTAGTTGATGATGGTTGATCATGCTTATCTGGCAATTTCTTAAAAAATCTCCTTGTAACTTTGCCGATCTTTGACAGCTTCGATCCTAAGCCAAATCTTTAAGTTCCATGCATCTTTTTGCACCTTTTTCACTCTTTTTTCATAGAATTCCGCTTTAGATAATTTTACTCCCAAGATTTACCTAGTATCTGCATTTGCATAAAAAATAACTGCATACCATGTGAAATCTTTTATATGAAGTATAAAAATGACTTAATTCATAGTGTTAAATGTATAAAATTATTATGATAATAAGTGTAATTATACACTTATCACTTGTTCATAGGAATGTCCCTATATTTTACATTTTCTCTAATCTGTTCATACATCTATCTATCATCCAAACCCTCCAATCAAAATTACCTATTTTCATATACCCCGTAACTGTAGTTGGTATGTAGAATAGAATTCCTTCCCTATGGGATCAATATCTTTTAAAACTACATTGAAACTGTATACTTGCAATGGTCACCATTTTTCTAGTTGAGTAATCAGAAAGATACCTTCATCAAACATAGGATTAAACTCTCCTAGTTGCTCCTTGGTGTTAAGAATAAAGCATCTACAGCCAAATGATTTGAGATGACAAATCTTAAGCTTGCGCCATCGCCAAAGTTCATAAGGTGTTTTCTCTAAAATTTTGGCGAATTAAAACCCGATTCAAGATATAACAAGCTGTGTTAATAGCTTCTCCCCAAAAGTACTTTGGTAGATTGGTATCACTCAGCATGGATGAAGCCATTTCAACTATAGTTCTATTCATCCTTTGTACAACCCCATTTTTTTGAGGCATGTATGGAGAAGAGAAGTTGTGGTTAACGCCATACCCTGCTTAGAATTCTTTGAGATGGAAGTTCTCGATTTCACGTCCATGATCACTTCGGATTCTATTGATTTTAGTTCCTATTTTTTTTTATTATCCGATTACTGAGTTTGACAAAGGATTCATATGTGTTATTTTTGCTACTCATCAAGACTACGCAAGTGAATCTCATGAAGTCATCCACAACCACCAACGAAAATCTCTTACAACCCATGCTCATAAGCTGAACTGGGCTGAAAAGATCTAGGTCGAGGAGCTCCAACAGTCTCTTAATTACTATGTAATTAATTGACCTAAATGATTTCTTAACTTTCTTACCTAGCTGGCAAGCTTAGCATAGTTTATCCTTTTCAAAGCTGATGCTGGGTAAACCCACAACTAATTACTTTTTGGCTAGTTTGGATAGAATGTTCATATTTATATGACCCAACCTTTTATGCCAAAGCCATGAATTATCCTCCATAGAAACAAGACACACATTAGTGGAGCCAGGGGATAAATCAATCATATGCATATTATTGATTCGAGGAGCAAAGAGTATAATAGAATTAGTCTTACAATCAATAACAGAGCAACATTCTGAGTCGAATGTAACCTTTCTGCCTTTGTCACAAAGCTAGGCTACATTGAGCAAGTTGAACTTAAATCCTTTGACTAGAGACACCGCTTTGATTGAAGGAGAGACACCAATAGTGCCACAACCCACAATCTTGCCTTTTTAGTTATCTCCAAAACTGACACTTCCATTTCTTTTACGCTCCAATGAGATGAACTAACTTTCATCTCCCATCATATGCCTTGAGCATCTGCTATCCACATGCCACATTCTAGAGTTATCAGCGGATCTAAGGCTCACCTGCAAAACAGTTACATTTTCTTAGGTACCCATGCTTTTGAGCTGGGTCCTCCTTTGTTAGCAATGCTTAGGTTATTCCAACCATACTCATCGTAATTACCATTTTTATGCCTATAGAGAACTGTAGCATGTCCAGCTTTCCGATAAAAATCGTACGCTATTTTTGTTTTGGGCTGTTTCTTCTTTGGAAAGGAATTCTTCCTCTTAGGTTATTCAGAGTCTGATTATTGGCTAGAGGAGGAACCTATTCTTTCTTAAAAGCTATTATTTCAGCATTCAAACTCATCTAATTGCTTAGTGAGCTCATTGACATGACAATCAGATACTCAGCTTTTTCTTGAAGAAAGTAGATATCAAGAGACAAGGAAGAGATAGTATCTTCCCGATCTTCACTTCTCCTCACTAGATCCTTGATGTTTTTCATCGGCTTTTTAGTCAATTTTATAACATCAAAGAGAGCCTAGGCAAAGTTTTCAATTGACAAAGGAATTTCAAGATGTACCTCGATTTGAGGAGCCTTTTATTTTTTGCGCCAGCTTTAAGTTAGCAATAGTTTGATCACTACTTCAGGTAGATGCTGAGTCTTAGCAACATTCATTCTCGATGGCCATAAGACAAAGGTTGGTGGAATAAGTTGCTTCCTCATCAGACGACGAGGATTCTTCTAAGTCGCTCTAGGTGGCAGCTATTAGACATGATGTATGCCCTAGAGGTAACTAGGGTGATATGTCTTTCTTAGTTATAATGTACAAATAGTTTTGAATTATTAATGATAATTAAGGCATATTTGTTGCTTATCGGTGCTTTCTGTTTATTATTGTATCTCGCTAGTATTATATATATTTAATATGTATATGCCCATTGATGAGATAAAGTCCATGATTATTTCATAGCTTAAAAGTGCATGGACATAGTTGGAGCTATGTAGTGTGAGAACTATACATATGTGTTACTATGAATAGTTTAAATATCCCTAGTCATAGTTTCATTGAGACTGGATATCAATGGAATGGACAAACTAGCATGTGTAGGCTTACTCCTTGGATTAGATCCAAGCAACCGATCTCACGAGCTGAAGGTGGTACCTTGAGTTAACACATGAATGTATTCAGGTAATACATTAGAAACTGCTATAAGGCAGATACTCAGAAATTACTATATCCATGTGTTGGTGTCATGTCTTATTGCAGTAGCAATACAAATATCCTTAGACCTAGGATACAGGTTACCTTATGTAGGAATTGTAGTACTTTGATGCATACTTATTTATACCCTGGTAATCAGGATGACAAGAATGATTACGGGTATAGTGATGAACGCATTTTAGTAAGCTATGTAGTCAAGATGGGATCCATCACTCCTGATATAGCAATATAATGGGAGATGTACCTTATGGCCCCTTGTTGAAGTGACACATTCATAAACCTCTTATCAGAGTATAAGATTTACAGAATAGGTTTCTAATCATTCGAGATATATAATGGTTGAGTGGTGTTCTTCGTGAACAAGTCTAATTCAAGGATAGCTACAACTATCACATTAGCTACCACTTAATCCAAGCTCAATAAACTGGATGGTTTTTAACTTGATGGAAGGTTTGTATTGTATTGGTTACTACTATAGAACAGGATCAAGTCACAGGCACGTGATGTTGCAAGTATCAGGGGATCATATGCCTTTGCTAGAAAGCTCATTTGATCGTTTAGAGCTATCAGGTTCCATATTGGTTTGGAACACTAAGCCTAAAGGTTCCTGGATGGGAAGCCAAGTTTAGGTTAACCTTAAGTGGCTCTATACTTTGGGATCCTATGAGATCACACACTTTGGGTCTTTATCGGAATATCTAAAGAACCTATGGACTTTGTCTGTACCGAAAATACAAGTTGTCAAATCAGTGAGAAGAATTATTAATTGGTTGAATTGAATTAATACTTAAAAGGAATTACGAGAAAATAGGGGAAAAGGTTGCACGAAGCGAGCATGGGATTTTTCCCGTTGCGAGTGGGCCCCAAATGAACATGGGTTTTTTAAAGTGGGGCCTACGCGGCTCCCTCTTAAGCCAACGGGCTCGCGGGCCGTTAGCGCGTAAGGACAGCTAGCACGCGCTAGCGTGCCGCAGGCAGCAAGTGCTGCCACAAGGCAACTCTTTCCTGGCCTACGCAGGCAAACCCGCAAGCTGGGATTGCGGGAAGGCCCGTAAGCCGCAGCTTACGGTACGAGGTAAGCCCGTTAGGTCTTTCCTTGTAGCAACTCGCGGATCAGCCTACGAGTCCTTATACCCCCGCTGCTGACCTGCTATACATGGGATGGGAATCATCCCATTCCATCTAGATTTATTGGGGAGTCTATCACTCCCCCATATTTCCTTATATATAGGCTTGAAGCCTCTCATTATTCACACACCAAAAAAAGCTTACAGCTATTTTTCTCTCTAATTTCTACTCACCTCTTCTTTTATTGTGTGAGATCTTTTAAGAGTTTCTCCAAAATTGAGGAGTTCTTATAGAAGGATCTAAGTTTAAGTGAGCTTTCGAGGTTTTGTTTTCGGGTTCATTTTCAAGTAGTCTATCAGCTGCTATCAATCAACGGGTTCTACCTCTTTGAGGTTTTCATCGGTGAAGATCCATGTAGATCAATTCATAGAGGCTCTCCTAGTTTGGAAGCTTGTGCTGTCGAAATTACTTAAAGGGAACACAGCTACCAAAAGAAAGTTCAAGCATTCATCAACTTGTAATGCTTTAATCTTTAGATTCTAGGTTTCTTTTATATGTTTATAAACCTAAAAGCATTGATGGAATGTTTTAACTTAGATTATATCAATCAAGACATGCTTAGAAGATCCTTAGGTTAATTTTAAGTTTTGAAATTCCACCTTGCTATGATTGCATGTTTAATTACTGTCTTGATTATCCAATAGTAGTATCAGAGCTTGCCTTATTCTATGCATGATTGATTATAACATGTTAAAATGTGATTTTCTATGAATTGATTAAAGTATGCTATGCATGATTCAATTCTTGTTATAGAAAATGATGTGATAACTAGATTAAGGTTTTGCTTAAACATAGTCTAGCTGATTATCATATAAAATTAGCAATATTTTAGCACACGGGTAAAATGCTTTAATTAAGGGTCATCTCGTACTTCACTTAATTAAAGAACGAAATCTTTAAATCATAATTATCTGTGGTATTTTGAATCAAAGTGCCCATGATGATTTTGGCAAGGAACGAACAAGGTTGCTCATTTACTTTAAGGAGGCCTCTCCTACTTGGAAATCACCATCAGTATTAGATTCATGAATACCCAAGGGATTTTTATTACTTAATCGATTTCTACTATAGGAATCAGATTCCGCATATGGTTTAACAAACATGGTTTAAATTGTTAAATGAAAATATATAGACATGGGTGTAAGAACTTAAAACATGGACCTTATTTGTTTTACATACTATGTGGAGTCTTGGCATAATGGAATGATTATGATATACCAATCAGAGCATGTTCCCTTAGAGTTAATAATTCCAAATAGCCCGGAATTATTATTCCATAATCATATCCATCGTATAAGACCTAGACTAGGGCGAGACCAGTGGCACCAATGAAATCCCTATAACAATGTTAAGGTAGTAAAATGTCTTCCCATCATAAGTCATGATATGAATCTTATTAACGGATGTAAGTAAATGTACAACATGCCTTCCTTTAACATGTGTTTGGTCATGAGACTAGATGGGGTTAATGCCTTAATGAAGGAAGGTTAGTTGTCCATATTATTGGAGCTAATGACAAGTTGGAGACACATTTGAGGAGTTGTACAATTGAGTACGCACGTCGCGAGAAATAGAACTCGAATGGTTTAGCAATTACAAGAGATACAAATGGAAAGGTTCCAACCATGGTTATCTTGTTATGGCTTGACCTGTGATAGTGGGAGTCATAGTGAATAGCTATGGATGCCACCTACTAAGGAAAATTGGTTCGACCAAATTTCCTGAATTTGAATAGAAAGGGCTAGTTAAATGTCGAGAAAAATAGTAGCAATTATGTATTTAATTAAAGACCTTATATTAAATCCATGTACATATACTTATGTCTAAACAAATTCTATCTTATATCAAGGTTGAATATGATCACTAACGTAAATACTCGCTTTGACATCGGGCCTCTTAACGACATCAAAATATGATGTTTATAACTTCCGTGAGTGAGTACTTCAGAACTACTATCTGGATTATGTTCTAACAGATCCTAGTCCCGGACATCCCGGCAAGAATGCTTTTGCATGTGAGATGAATGACTATGAGGAGTACAAGGGAAACTGTGAGTTTGTTGCAAAACTCATGTTAGACCATATGCTCCCAAAGTACACATGTGTGTACGAAGGGTTGGACCTCGCAACCATGATTCATCATGTCAACTTAGTGGAAAGTCTAGAGGCTAAACTGTTCCATAGTAAATTGCAAGGAGACACCTCAATAGTAGAGTTGGTCATCAACATATATGACAACTCAGAAAATTTAAGAGAGCCGGGAGTTGAGTACAGTGAGCAGTCTTTGAGGGAAATGGTATTAAGGGTATTACCCAATAAATATGATTCCTTCAAAATGATGCTTAAGGAGTGTTCTCCCAACTATACCTTGACCCAACTCATGGACTTGCTTGAGTATTATGAGATTGAGTTTAGAAATAAACTTGAAGAGAAAGCTAGTACTAAGGACCTTAAGTTGAAGTAACTAAAAGGTTTAAAAGTTAAGAGAAAGCTCATGAGGAAGTTAGAATTGAAGAAGGAAAATGTTTCTCATGAAATAAGCTCATCGGATGATCATAGCTATGACTCAAACATTTGGAGGTATGTTCATACTAGAGAGTTTCTCTACAATTCCCTATGAGTCTACTTGGGTATTAAACATTGGTTGTGGTACGCATATATATACTTTTGTGTAGGAATTGAGGAACAGTACGAGGCTAGTAGAGAGGGAAATGGACCTATGTGTTGGAAATGGAGCACAGGTTGCTGCAACAGCTACAGGGACATATAACCTATTAGCCTTGTTTTAGTTTTGAACAATTGCTACTATATTCCTCCTGTCACTAAGAATATTATTTTTGTTGCACGTTTAGCAGCAGAAGGAATTGGAATTTTATTTTCTAATAATAAATGTCAAATTCAGTGTAATAATATTCTTTATGCTTATGGAATATCTGTGTATAACATATATGTTCTAGATACTAAAATTGAAATTCTAAATATGAACATTGTTAAGAAATCGAGATTAGATAATGAGAAGTCCTCATACTTATGGCATTGTCATCTAGGCCACATAAATGAGACTTGCTTAACTAAGTTACACATATGTGGAGACTTAGGCCCAATGGAATGGGAATCCTATGGTGCATGCGAACCTTGTTTAAAAGGGAAGATGACTAAGAGACCTTTCAATGGAAAGGGTCAACGTGCCACTAGTACTTTGAAAATAATACATTCCGATGTATGTGGTCCAATGAGTGTTAAGACACATGAGGGTTTTGTCTACTTCATAACCTTTATCGACGATTACTCACGATATGGTTATTGGTACCTTATGAGGCACAAGTCTGAAAGTTTTGATAAATTAAAGAATTCAAAACTGAAGTAGAGAAATAGCTTGGGAAAAGTATCAAGACCCTTTGATCTGATCTAGGAAATGAATACTTAAGCTAAGAGTTTTAGGATTATCAAAGGGATAATGGAATTTTATCCCAATGGACACCTCCTTATACACCCCAATACAATGGAGTGTCAGAAAGGAGAAATTGAACCCTACTCGATATGGTTCGGTCCATGATGAGCTAAGCAGAACTCAACAGATCCTTTTGGGGTTATGCACTTAAGAGCGCAGTTTATATTCTAAATAGAGTTCCCTCTAAATCAGTTTATCAAACTCCATATGAGTTATTGTATGGTAAAAAAACCTGCTTTTTCTCACCTAAGAGTTTGGGGATGTCCTGCATATGTAAAGAGGATAAGTTTAGATAAGTTGGCTAAGTCTGATAGATGTCTATTTGTAGGTTACGCTAAGGAGACTATAGGGCATACGTTTTATGATCCCAGGGAATAGAAAGTCCTTTTTTCTAGAAATGCTCAATTCCTCGAGAATGAGCATATAATTATGAAAGCTAGTGGGAGTAATCTTGAGTTGGTCACTCAAGAAGATTGAATAGACAGTCAACTGATTTTAACTACACCTATAACACAAGATAGTGTAAGCATGGAACAACCTATTATAACACCGACATTGCATAAGTCAAACACCAATCGGGCTCTAATTGCTCTTGAGCTATACGGGTTTCTCATAAGTGATGACAAACATCTCTTCCTTATAGAAGGTGATGAGCCTAAGACTTACAAGGAAGTAATGGGAAGGCTCAGAATCTAATAAATGGCTTTCAGCCATGAGATCAGAGATGGACTCCATGTATGAAAATCAAGTCTGGAACTTGATTAATGCTCCAAGTAGGATTAGGCCCATAGGATGCAAGTGGGTTTTCAAGAAGAAAACCGACATGGATGGTAACATAGTTACCTATAAAGTAAGGCTAGTTGCAAAAGGGTACAATAAAAAAGAAGGCATTGACTATGATGAGACCTTTTCACCGGTGGTTATGTTGAAGTCTATCAGGATACTCCTTGCTATCATAGCTCATTACGATTATGAGATTTAGATGATGGATGTAAAGACAACATTACTTTACAAGAATCTGGACAAGGATGTGTATATGGCATAACCCAAGGGTTTCGCATTTGAGGATGGCTTTAAGGTATGCAAGATGCAGAAGTCTATGGATTTAAGCAAGCATCAAAGAGTTGGAATATTAAGTTCGATTAGATAATCTGAGAAATCGGTTTTGTATCAAACACTAGTGAGCCCTGTGTACATAAAAAGGCTAGTGAGAGTGCGATCGTTTTCCTTGTATTATATATCGATGACATATTATTAATAGGAAACAATGTTCCTTTTCTTCATATAGTTAAGCTATGGTTGTCAAAGAAGTTCTCCATAAAAGACCTTGGAGAAACAACTTTTATACTTGGTATTAAGATTTACCAAGATAGATCCAAAAGGCTGCTAGGACTTTCACAATGTACATACATAAACAAGGTTTTGGCTATATTTAACCTTGAGCAATCAAGAAAGGGTTATCTGCCAATGTCTCACGGGATTAACCTTTCTAAATTAGAGTGTCCGAGAACACAAGAGGATAGACTGCGCATGAATGGAATACCCTATACCTCAGCGGTAGGGTCCATCATGTATGCTATGATATGCACTCAGCCTGACGTCACACATGCTTTGAGCATCACAAGAAGATTTCAATCTTACCCAAGTGAGAAGCACTAGATGGCCATTAAAATGATCATCAATTACTTACGCATAGCTAAGGATATTTTTTTAGTATATGGAGAAGGTGATCTCACTTTAAAGGGATATACCGATGCTAGTTTTTAGTCTCTCATGGATGATTATAAGTCCTAGTCAGGTTATGTGTTTATATTAAACGGAGGGGCAATTTTTTGGAAGATATTTAAATAGAGTACGACTACCAATTCAACCACGGAATCTGAGTATTTAGCTACTTTAGAAGCAGCTAAGCAAGCAATATGGCTTACAGGATTTATTGGTGATCTTGGTGTGGTGTCCAACATTGTAAATCCAATAGCAGTTTATTGCGATAATAATGGGGCTATTACTCAAGCAAAGGAACCATGGTCTCATCGCTGAAATGAACATATACTCAGAAAGTACTATCTCATGCAAGAGATGATAACCAGAAAGGATATAAGATTGGAATACGTCCCAACAGATCAGAATCTAGCGGATGGGCTAACTATACCATTGATTAAAGTTAAACATGACCAGCATGTTAACGAGTATGGTATAAAGCACATTGGCAATTGGCTCTAGTGCAAGTGGGAGATTGTTAGATATGATGTATGCCCTAGAGGTAATTAGGGTGATATGTCTTTATTAGTTATAATGTACAAATAGTTTCAAATTATTAATGATAATTAAGGCATCTTTGTTGCTTATCCATGCTTTTTGTTTATTATTCTATCTCACTGGTATTATATATATTTAATATGTATATGCGCATTAATAAGATAAAGTCCGTGATTATTTCATAGTTTAAAAGTGCATGGACATAGTGGGAGCTATAGGTGTGAGAACTGCACACACGTGTTACTATGAATAGTCTAAATATCCATGGTCATAGTTTCATTGAGACTGGACATCAATGGAATGGATAAACTAGCATGTGTAGGCTTACTCCTTGGATTAGATCCAAGTAGCCGATCTCACAAGCTGAAGGTGGTCCTTGAGTAAACACTTGAATGTATTCGGGTAATACATTGGAGACCGCTAGAAGATAGACACTCGGAAATTACTATATCCATGTGTTCATGTCATGTCTTATTATAGTAGCAATACAAATTTCCTCAGACCTGAGATATGGGTTATCTTATATAGAAATTTCTATACTTAGGGTCATACTTATTCATACCCTGGCTATCAGGATGACATGGGTGATTATGGGTATAGCGATGATCACATGTTGGTAAGCTATGTAGTCAAGATGGGATCCATCACTCCTGATCTAGAAATATAATGGGAGGTGTACCTTAGGGTCCCTTATTGAAGTGACACACTCATAAACCTCTAATCAGAGTATAAGATTGATAGAACGAGTTTCTAGTCAATTGAGATACATAATGGCTGAGTGGTGTTCTTTGTGAACAAGTCTAATTCTAGGATAGCTACAATGAGCTAACACTTAATATGAGCTCAATATACTGGATGATACTTAACTTGATGGAAGGAGTGTATTATATTGGTTACTACTGCAAAACTGGATCAAGTAAAAGGCACATGACGTTCCATGTATCAGGGGGATCATACACCTTTGTTAAAAAGCCCATTTGATCATCTAGAGTTATCGAGTTCCATATCGATCTGAAACACTGAACCTAAAGGTTCCTAGATGAAAAGCCAAGTTTAGGTTAACCTCAAGCGACTATATACTTTGGGATCTTATGAGTTCGAACACTTTAGGTCTTTATCGGACTATGTAACTAACCTATGGACTAGGTTTGTATCAAAAATACAATTTGTGAAATCAGTGGGAAGAATTATTAATTGGTTGAACCGAATTAATAATTAAAAGGAATTAGGGAAAAAGGTTTCAGGAAGTGAGCAAGGGATTTTTCCCCTTGCGAGTGGGCCCCAAACAAATACTGGTTATTTGAAGTGGGGCCTGCATGCAAGCCAATGGGCTTGCGGGTCTCTAGTTCACGGGGATAGTCTGCATGCGCTGTCGTAAGGCAATGCTTGCACGGCCTGTGCGCAAGGCCACAATCTGGACTTACGGGAAGGCCAGCAAGATACAGCTTATGGTACAAGGCAAGCCCGTTGTGACAACTCTCGGGTTAGCTCGTGGGTCCTTATACCCGCGTGGCTAACCCACTATAAATGGGATGGGATTTATCCCATTCCAAGTAGAGTTATAAGGGGAGTCTATCACTCCCCCATTTTTTCCTATATATAAGCTTGAAGCCTCTCATTACTCACATAAAAGAAAAAGCTTAGAGTTATTTTTCTCTCTGAATTCTACTCTCCTCTTCATTTGTTGTGCAAGAACCTTGATGAGTTTCTCCAAACAAATTGAAGAGTTCTTTTAGGCTCTAACTTTAAGTGAGCTTTCGAGATTTTATCTTCGGGTTGATTTTCGAGTAGTCTACCAGCAGCCATCAATTAATGGCTTCCACCTCTTCGAGGTTTTGGTCTATGAAGATCCGTGTGGATCAATTCATAAAGGCTCTCCTAGTTTGGAAGCTTGTGCTGTTGAAATTACTCAAAGGGAACACTGCTACCAAAAGATAGATCAAGCACGCATTAACTAGTAATGCTTTAATCTTTAGATGCTAGGTTTCTTTTATATGTTTTATAAACTTAAAAGCATCTATGGAATGTAATAACTTGGATTATATCAATCATAGCATGCTTAAGAGATCTTTAGGTTAATTTTAAGTTTTGAAATTCCACCTTGCTACGATTGCATGTTCAATTACTATCTTGATTATCCAACAGCAGCAAGTGCCTCATTCTTCTTAGCGAACCTCTTGTTAAATTAGTCCTTCTTGGTCTTTGGACAACTTCATTGGATACGGTGTTTTTCTTCACAGTTAAACCATTTGATATCTTTTGTTGTGCTCCTTCTTGAGTCCTTCTTCAGCTCCACGCCGGTGCTGAGTTGACTTGATTTTAGTGGGAAACTTCTTCTTGTTGAACTTCCCACCCATTCTTCTTCATGATGCTTTTGAAACGCCTAATCAGAAGGGTCATTTGCTCTTAAGAATCGCATCTTGTGCATTTGTCAAAGGAATAAGCTCTCAAGACAATGGCTTTTCCCTCTCTTTCCTTGCCTCGACTCCTTTTGGAGTCATCAGAATATTTTCTCAGCAAGTGCCTATCAGCTTATCATAGCTGTAGGTCTTACGATCATGAGCCTCCCAATTTGCGCTCTTCTTGGAATCCCACTCTAAGGTAAGAGTGCGGAGAACTTCTTCACCAGCTCTTCCTCGGTGAACTTCTTCCCCAATCTCTTTAGTTCATTAACGATGTTAATGAACCTGGTATTCATGCTTTGAATACCTTCACTGGCGCCCATTGAGAACATCTCATACTCCCTCAGCATGTGATTGATCTTTGACTCTTTGACCATGTCTGTCCCCTCGTAGGTAATCTCTAACTTCTTCTAGATTTCCTATGCTGTCTAGTAGCCCGAGACCTTGTTGAGTTCAGTAAGATCTAGTGCATAGTGTAAGTAATTAATCATTGTTGCATTCTCTCTGAGAAGCCTGAGATCAACGTCATCGTAGTCCTCTAGATCTACTAGAACACGAACCCCATAACAATGGGAACTCTAAGGCCAAGCTTGATTGTGATCCGTGCCTGCATGCTTTGAGATTGAATGAAATTTTTTCATGCGGTTTTTCCAAAAAGTTTAGTGATTACTATCAAATAGAGGTGGCCTAGTTACAGACATTCCCTCCTTCAGGAGCACTGTCTGTCCTTAGTCGGAACTATAGTTGTTGTAAGCCATTTATGGATCTTTACTAAAAAATTATTAGTCAATAAGTTTAGCACTTGCTCTGATACCACTTGTTGGTCTTTAGACAGCTTATAAACAATCGTAGAGGGGGGAGGAATTCGTTTCTTGGTTACTTTTTGGATTTATAAAAATATTTAAACCAAGTTAAGTTTTTAGATGCGTACTGAGTGATGCTGTGTTGAGCGGGTCTAAAAACTTATAAACTACTCAGCTTCGCTAGATAGTTTACCTTCAATCATACTCTACTCAGCACAGATTGGCTTTTCAAACAAAATGATAAATATAGAAAGAATTTGAACATGATAAAAGCTAATGTGAAAGATAGAAATTCAACACATGGTTTTATCCTGGTTCAGCCTTGGGCTTACCTCGAGTCCTCGGATTCCTTCTCCGAGCTTAAGTCCACTAGTGTTCATTCCTTACTTAGGTGGAGCAGCCTTTACAACGGGTAGAAACTTTTACAAAAAGTACCTTTCTTTCTAACTACCACTCAACTTAGTTTGGGTACCCTTCCCAAACTAACACTCAGATTTGAATAAATAGAATGCGAGTTGAATTCAACGTATAAACTATTGAATCCTTACAATGTTATATCTAAGAGTGAATCTCTCCATTACAAACAAATTAATAATGGATGTTTGTTGATTGCTTGAATTTAGAATTTCTTGAAGTTGGGAATATTTGCGTGGAGTTTCAGCTCTTAAAGAAATTCTAGGTGATTCACCAAGTTTGAACGTCTACTTCAATCTTTTATTTATACTTGAAGCTTTGCAAAGTAGCCATTGCAAACTTTTAATCCTTACAGTTTTTCAATTTCTCTTCTCTTCATATCTTTCAAATCTTCCCGTTAGAGATAGATTCCAGTACATTTAGAGATAGAAACTTAAACGTTGATACGTGATAAAATTTCGTTGACAAACTCTCATTTGTCTTCAAGCAAATCAATCTGGTAGAGAGGTGCATGGAATGCAACGTGGAATCTTAAGATTGGTTGACATTGCTGACGCTTGCAGAGTCGTATGGAGACATTGAGAAATGGCACATGATAGAGAATTCCTTTTACGTTGGACTTTAGTGAGGAATCTACAACATTCCGTACGAACATCTTATGTCTTGTGAGGATCACTGGAAATCTTCTTTAATTTCAACGCTTTTTAATCTGAAAAGCATCTAAAGAATATTTCGTTTCTCACAGAAAACATTAGCGGCACAAGTGTCCTTTATTTCTCTAAGTGTCAAACAATGTAGCTTTTAATTAATAAAAGATAACTCAACACAGCTGAATTGATATCTTTCTAAATTATGTAGTAATCAGCATAGGCTCAGCTTTTCCTACTCTAAACCGTAACTTAATTGTTTACTCAGCAAACTAAGTTGTTTTTCCTTAAACAAACTCAAGTCAGTTTCATTAATTAAGAGTATACTTAGTACTCAAATCAATTTCACTATCCTAGATAGTTTCCTATTTACAAAACATCTAAGTACTGTGAAGTACTATTAACTTGGGTTCTACACATAGTATCTAGCAGTTATAGTTTTACCTTAAACTTGGCTTTCCATCTGAGAACTGATAGGTTGAGAGTTCCATACTCATATGGAACCCGATAATTCTAAATGATCAAATGAAATTTCTAGAATAGGCGTACGATCCCATGATACTCAAAACATCATATGCCTATGACTTAATTTGATTTTGAAATAGTAACCAATACAATACACTCCTTCCATCATGTTAAGTACCGCCCATTTTAGTGAGCTCAGATTATGTTTTTTCTCATTTGATAGTTGTGGCTATCCTGAAGTTAGGTTTGTTCATGAAGAACACCGCTCACCTTATATTTTATGTTTGACCAGAAATCCGTTCTCTCAATCACATACTTTGATAAGAGTTTTAAGAGTGTTTTACATTAATAAGAGGCATTAAGGTTTAATTTTAGTTATATCACTATATCAGGAGAGATGAATCTCATCTTAACTACTCATATTACCAACAAAAAGTCATTACTATACACAAAATCATTTGTACCATCCTAGTAAAAAGAAATTCTTAGGTATGCTTTAAAGCATAACAACTTCTGCACAACGTAACAAGTATCACAAGTCTAAAGA
Source organism: Euphorbia schlechtendalii (assembly GCA_949673415.1). Taxonomy (NCBI): domain Eukaryota; kingdom Viridiplantae; phylum Streptophyta; class Magnoliopsida; order Malpighiales; family Euphorbiaceae; genus Euphorbia; species Euphorbia schlechtendalii. The sequence continues at coordinate 1,289 of CATIWQ010067834.1, read as the reverse complement.
TACTTTATATTGTTACTATAATAAGACATGACACCAACATGTAAATATATCTATTTTTGAATGTCACTCTTATAGCGATCTCCAATGGATCTCTCTGAATACTCACTAAAGTTCTTTAAATTTTTTAGTTCCAAATTATCATATAGTCCATATAATATATAATTAATAGGCATGAGTATTTGAGAAAATTATAACATGACTATGCATATAATTAATGAATTTGATGCATGACTGCTTTGATGAGATGTCAAGTTGAGAAATTTCCAATTAAATATTTTGGTGCTCCACTCAGCTATAAACACATAAATTCTTCATAGTGGGATCCCTTGGTTGCAAATTCAACTCTAAATTAGCAAATTTGAAAGGAAGTTGTCTATCATATGCGGGTTCAGTGGTGCTCATAAATCAGTTCTTTCATCCCTCCTTGTTTGTTTTGTGTCTTTCACTAGTGCAGAATAGGCTTTTGCAGACGGTTGTTTTTTACTTTTCCGGACGGTTCTGAACCGTCCGCACAAGCCGCAACGCCAATGATCAGAAGTAATGCGGACGGTTCAGAACCGTCCGGAAAAGTAGCATTCCGGAAGGTTCTTAAGAGAGAACCGTCCGGAAAAGTAGCATTCTGGACAGTTCTTAAGAGCCAACTGTCCGGAATAAGTAGCATTCCGGACGGTTCTTAAGAGAGAACTGTCCGGAATGCTCTAATTTTTTTAAAAAAATTAATTTTAAAACTTCATTTATGAGCTACATAAATTGGATTGAAGGGAGCCCTATACTTTAGCTGTGTCCTGACCTAAACAAATACCAATATGGATAAGAAAATAGTTAATTGGCTAGCTTGACAAGTTAAATTGAACAGAAAAACCAAGTATCATGGATGGCACAATAACAAGGACTGCAATACTAGTCTTTAAGATATTGATAACAGTTAACACTTGACAGATAAGTATATATTCCAATCTCAAGGCTAAGTTGTTCTCTGTTTTCCTTTCTCGCATTTTTTTCAATAACAGTATGTGGTATCCTCACGCTCTAAGGACCTAAACAAAAATAAAAAGAACCAAGCTTACAATAACAAACAAGAATTAGAATTTCAAAATAAATAATATGCAAATTATATCTACTAACAAGTGCAGTAAAAAGAACAAGGCCCAATCGAATTCGATTATAAGGAAAGCTTTAGGTACATTTGAGTATATAGCCAAAGCCATGTTACGATTCTTGGACATCAGAATTATAAATATCAAAAGAAAGTAATAAACTAAGGACATGTTTAGTGATTTTCACGAATA